>OX333072.1:54060467-54312801 GCA_946863875.1 Alloplasta piceator
AAAACTGCAATAATTTATTCATCTATATTTTTCCATTCTCAAAATTGCAATCAAAGTTTTTTCCATTACACATTACCTTGCAGTGGGTAATGGAAATTTTTTCTATTACACACTACATTGTAATGGGCAGGGTTGCAAATAATGCTTTTTTTTAATGCAATTCCATTTTCATTAACCATTAACATTTAATGGTTAATGTTTAATTTAATGGTTAATGAAAATTATTTCCAATAACCATTAAATGTTAATGATTATTAATGAAAATGCAAATGCATTAAAAAAAGTAATGCATTATTTGCAACCCTGGTTGGAAGTAATGGAAAATTCGTGGGCAACAAAATTTCATCATAAATCGTACACACAAAATTGTGTGTCTCGTGGCCATTTTCGATGGATGAGAATACTAATTTGCAATTTTGTTTTTTTTTTTCCTGCGATTCGATAGAGGGCATCTGTTTTTGAGTTCGAGACATGTCCTCTGTGTCGGTAAATTTTTTGTTTTTTTTTTTGGTTCCGTCAAATTCAATATGCTTCATCATGCAAGTATGGATCGTGCTTTTCCAGCCTGGAATTAGTCGTTTGAGGTCCTTGTACAAACTAATTAAGGGGGGAACTACTGATTTGTATGCATACGGAAATAGAGAGTGTTTATTCAGAGAGACGCCGCGCCGTATTTCGCGCGTCTCAGTCTCACTGAGGGTGTTCCCTCTCTTTCATCCTTGTTCTCATATAGCTTTTTCTCACTTTAGCGAAACACCCACGTCAGACACCTACTCCAACGTTTCAAGGGGATACATAAACATTTGCGTGCCTCCGTTTCTCATATAATCGAATTCATCTCTCTCTCTCTCTCTCTCTCTCTCTCTCTCTCTCTCTCTCTCTCTCTCTCTCTCTCTCTCCCCCTCCCTCCCTCCCTCTCTCTCTCTCTCTCTCTCTCTCTCTCTCTCTCTCTCTCTCTCTCTCTCTCTCTCTCTCTCCCACTCTTTCTGCTGTCGACCGGAGACGTGATTTATTAATTATGCTGGCTTAAGCGACATCGAGTTGTCTCGAAACTCGGGTTATAGTGGATATTCATGACTATTAAGACCAGAAATTTCTGCCAAAAGCTTTTTTTAATTGACAGTCAAATCCGTTAATTACATGAAATTTAACGAATGTCAAACAATTTCAGAGGCTTGATGTTTATAATGATTTTATGGCAAAAATTATGTAAAAAATTTGTTATAAGGTAAATGTCCCAATTATTGAACACTAACTTGTATTTTTATTATTTCTCATTCACCTGCATGCATTAACTTATTTATCAAAATTTCATTACATATATGGAACTTTTAGCTATCGAAATGTTATCTTACTTGTGCAAAAAAGGCTTTAATTAATAGATAAAAAAAATTATTTAATCAGCAACGGTGACCCGATTTGACATCTCGTGGTAACTGTTTATCATTTTTGCTAAGAAGCGCCGCTTCACGCGTGAGGGCATAAAAAATTCAAAAACTGTCGCATCTCAAAAAGTAAAGGCGCTTCAGGTTCCTCAGAAAATTTCTTACAAATAACAATTTTTTAAAATTTTATTTAATTAATTATTTGTTAAAAAATACGGTGGTCGATCATTGGGACATAGAAAATGCAGTGTGTCCCAATTATTGAACACTCGAATTCTCCAAGATGGCGTCATTAAACCCATCAAAACATCGAGACAGTTAACGCGTGACAGATCGTGTGAATCGGATTAATTCAAACAAAAACTGGAAGTTCCTGAATAAACTTGCCTTTATTCTTTTAATGATAACTCTAAGATCGTCAAATATATTTTTTATTTGTATCTTCGTGCAATAAACATAAAAAGAAAAGTAAAAAAAGAATATAACCTAGATGTAACCTAAAAATACGAATGTAATGTTCAATATTTTTTGCTCTCCGATATTTCAGTCGAAAAACAAGAGAGCTGCGACAAAATCAAACAAAAACAGAATATAAAAATGAGGAAGCTGAAAATAAAAATAAGAAAAAGTTCGAGTTGAAAAGCAAAAATAAACCAAATGCGAATGAACCAAAAAACCGGTCAAAAGAGACTAAATATATATTTTTGTATTTTTACATGATTAATAAAAGATTATTTAAGTGTTCGATTTTGCTTTTATTTCTTAATATTATTCCCAAAATAATATTTTCAGAACGGAAAAAGAATTCTCGAGAGTGTTTGATAACTGGGACATGCCTGTTCAATATTAGGGACATAGGCACTTCCAGTGTTCAATAATTGGGACATTTGTGTGCTTCACAGTGTTATTCTTTTTTTTTCATTTGAAATCATTTAAAAATAATTAAAAGGGTGATTTTTCGAAAGTAAAAATATCAAAGTATCATTTGAAGATGAAAGCGATGGTTTTTTTTCTTGATTTTATATTTTTTTCTCACCGAATTCAATCCCCAGATCCTTAGCTGTTCAATAATTGGGACATTTATCTTATTCTTTATTTCAATGGGAGAATATATGCTTAGAATATTCCTGGAGGTCGAAAATAATATTTTAAAAAAATGTGGAAGAAATTTGACAAAACGCGACTCGCATGTTTATCGAGAAGAATTTGCGAATGTGTAAAAATAAAGATGAAAAGCAGCGAGTCAAATTTTCAACCAGCGACATATTTTCAATTTTTTTTCCTCGATCGACGTCGGGACAACGGTGATGCATCTTGATGTTAGTATACATACGATAAATCACGAAACACGAGATTTTGAGCATCGGCAAATTGAAGAGGGAGAGGCCCGTAACCGCGAAGAGTCGGGGATATGAAGAAGAAAATAGATTGTGGGGGACGCAAGGTGGCTTGCGTCGCGCGCGTTACATTGGAATGGGGATATATGGTTCGAGGATTTGAGGGATTAAGCTCGCGTCGTCGGGACAATATATAAAACGTGCACGTCGTTTACGAGACCAAGATTACATACCGGTTCCGGTCGAAAAACCGCGCGCAGAGCCTCCGAGCGACACAAACTTCCTTGATCGTTGAACCAACCGGCGATGAGATTTAAAAAAATAACATGGGGGAGGGTGGCGCACGATGGTCCCCTAAATAATTCGGTAAAACAATTTTTTTTTCGTTTTTTTGTCAAATAAGGTCAGAAAATTGTTGTATTTCTTCAAATTATGATGAATTTGAGATATTCATCCATTTTTAAATTGTTACATTACAAATTATCACAAATTATTTTCATTAACCATTAAAACTTAATGGCTAATGAAAATAATTCCCATTGACCATTAATATTTAATGGCTAATGGAAATGATTTCCATTAACCATTCAATGTTAATGGTTAATGAAAATAATTTCCACTAACCAATAACATTAAATGATTAATGGAAATAATTTCCATGAATCAATAAATGTTTATGCTTAATGGAAGTTATTTTCAATTATTAATAAGAGTTCATGGTTAATGAAATTTATCTCCATTAACCATTACGTGTTGATGGTTTATGAAAATAAGTTCCATTAATCATTTAATGTTAGTGCCTAATGGAAATTATTTTCATTGACTGTTGACATTGGCCATAAAAATTTAATGATTAATGGAAATAATTTCCATTAATCAATAAATGTTAATGGTTAATGGAAGTTATTTTCAAGTATCATTAAGAGTTGATGGTTAATGAAAATAATTGCCATTAATCATTTAATGTTAGTGGCTAATGGAAATTATTTCTATTGACTGTTGACATTAAACTTTAAAATTTAATGGCTAATGGAAATGATTTCCATTGACCATTAAATTTTAATGGTTAATGAAAATAATTTCCACTAACCAATGACATTAAATGATTAATGGAGATAATTTCCATTAATCAATAAATGTTAATGGTTAATGGAAGTTATTTTCAATTATCAATAAGAGTTAATGGTCAATGAAAATTATTTTTATTGACTGTTGACATTAACCATTAAAATTTAATGGCTAATGGAAATGATTTCTATTAACCATTGAATGTTGATGGTTAATGGAAATAATTTCCACTAACCAATAACATTAAATGATTAATGGAAATAATTTCCATTAATCAATAAATGCAGTTCATGGTTAATGGAAGTTATTTTCAATTATCAATAAAAGTTAATGGTTAATGGTTAATTAACCACTACGTGTTGATGGTTAGTGAAAATAATTTTCATTAATCATTTAATGTTAGTGGCTAATGGAAATTATTTCCATTGACTGTTGAAATTTAATGTAATTAAAATGGTCGTAATCGATTATTCAGCTATTCTTAGCGGTTTTGGTGCCAACATGCTTGAAGTAGGATAATGAAGTTCTCTCTCTGCCTCTAAATTTCATCTTTGGGTTATTTGATCCTAAATCAATTAGTCAACCAGTCCGTTTCTGATCGGCCCTACGAATCTTTAAAGTTCCTCAATGATATTTCGTTTACTTAACTACCGATATTATTGGTAAATATGTAACGGCTAGTTACAGTTAGTGCCATTGGGTCATTTTGACCCATAACGAAACTGCTGCGGTTACAAGTAACTAAGAAAACCTCGGTTAGTACCATCGGGTCATTCTGACCCAGAGTAAAACCAATCGATTACTACCATTTTAATTAAATTCAATGTTAATGGATAATGGCAATAATTTCCGTTAACCATTAGCATTATGGTTAATTGTAATAATTTTCATTAACCAATAACATTTAATGGTTAATGGAAATTATTTTCATTAACTATTAAAATTAAATAGCTAACGGAGATAATTTCATTGAACACTTATGTATTAATAAAAATAATTTCCAATTAACCATTAACATTTAATGGTTAATCGAAATAACTCCCATTAACCAATAACATTAAATGGTTAATGGAGATAATTTTCATTAAACATTAACTCTTATATACTAATGGAAATAATTTCCATTAACCATTAACATTTAATAGTTAATCGAAATAACTTCCATTAACCATTAATGCTGAATGGTTAATGGAAATTATTACAATTAATCAATAAGAGTTAATGGTTATTGAAAATGTAAATGCATTTAAAAAAGTATAATGCATTATTTGCAACCCTAAAATGGACCTTAAAAAAGAAAAAAACATTTTTTTAATTGATCACAATTTTTTAAGATTAAAATTTTTTTTTAAATAATTTTTTAGAAGGGAGCCGTCGTGCCCCACCCTTCCCCATATACTATATTTTCTCGTGCTCCCCATAATAAACATTTACGAAGGGCTCTTTTTCTCGGTAGATACATATATACACGTGTTCACGTCCACATACAGTTACTGGTGAAACAAAAACCCAATGTTCAACTCTTCTCGTTAAGGGCTCTCGGTTACGCGTGTGCATGTAAAAATCGTTCCCGTTCGCGAAGAATTACGACGGCGTTAACGGGAAAAGAGATCGGTCCGAGGAATCGCGTTAAGGCCTATTTACGACCTCGGATAAGCCCCTGAATGCAGCGGACACCCTGTCTCCGGCTTTCTCGCTTTCTTCCTATGAATCTATAAAGATGAGACGATTCTACGACTCGAAAGCTGCATCTTCCACAATTATCAAGTGATTCCGACGTCACTGAATTATTATTATTATTATTATTATTATTATTATTATTATTATTATTATTTATTATTATTATTATTTATTATTATTATTATTTGTTATTTTAAATTAATTATGCATTTGTAATTTGGCAATGGGTAGTTACAAATTTGTCCATCCCTGAATATACAACACGACTGAAGAAGGTGGAACAAATTTTTCGCGTCAAAATTTTCTTTTTTATAGATACATACTATTTTACCTAAATAAATTTTGTTCGGAGGGTTCACAGAGTCTCCCGAGAATAGTGCCAAGAATCTTAGATAAAAATGGTTTTTTTAGGTTTTTTAGGATGACACGCTCGGGTCGAGGTGATGATGGATCACTCGGTGATCCTTTTTGGAGAAGTTTCTTCGTGAAGGGCAAGCATCATACTTCCAGTACCCTATATCGGAGCTATATAAAGCGGAACTTGAAGGCAGTCAAGCAGCTGAGATTTGCATTCTCGATTCGTTGTGAATACCTTCACTGATTGACTGTGAATCGTCGCACCTTCCAAAATCTCCCACGAGTTCTCATATTGAATGATACTAAAATCCCGTATGTATTACATGTATGGGGCATTTCACTTCAAATCACGTAGTCATCGGCCTGACCCTCCCGTATTTTGATGTCCAATGAATACACTGCGACCTCGATAATCGAAATCCTTAGGGGCCGGCTCTCGCAAGAAGTGGGGGTGCGCACATTGCACAGAACCGTCTCTGCGCCGCTGGTGGCTGACGCGGCCTGACGCGATTGGCTCGGCGCTTCCCCCACTACGCTGCGATTGCAACGATCGAGGTAGCGATTATCGAGGTCGCAGTGCAGTGGGTTTCGTTTGGTCCAAAACATGAACTCAAATTTTGGGCCAAAGGAAATCCACGACTCATTGGACATCAACATCCGAGCGGTTCAGGCCTATGACCTCGTGATTTGACGTGGAATGCCCCATATGTACAATATATTATGTACAACGAGGACGAGTAGGTATATCTCGTCGTCGTCCCTTCGCTCATCTGCTCGCTGCTGGTTTCTCGCGAGCGGTCCTTGGAACACGACACCTCGTTGGCTCCTGTGGGCAGAAGAGACATGGGAGCAGAACATGCGATCACAGCGAAAACCTCTGTGTGACATCGTGTTTCCCAAAACGGTTCTCGGACCCGACCGAAAAAACTTTCTTCTCTCTCTTTTTCTCTTTCTTCCTCTCCCAATCTCTTCTCACTGTATTCAGCATGGATAGGAATATTATATTCTGCGTGTGACTCTTCAAATTTCAAGTGAAGAGAGAGCTCGTCTGTCTTTTTCACGCGGGATTCCGTGAATGAAACTCGTTCGCTTTTTGGAAGCATTATACGAGCATGCGATGGAGATTTTCCAAAATTTATCCCCCAGATTCACATGCATACTTTCTTTTTACTGATTATTTTGAAATTTAAGGGGTCGCAGTAAGAAGACCGAAAAAGAGCGATTTTTCAAGAATTTTTTGTGGAAAGTCATTTTAATTTATTAACGTGAAAAATTTATATACGAGGCATTCCACGTCAAGTCAGCCACCCCATTTTTTGAAATGGCCAAAAATCGCATACAAATTTTTAGAAAGCAGTTCTAACTATCAAGAAAATTTGTGATTTTTTTCAGATTTTTAAAACACATTTTTTAGCCGGAAAAAAATACAAAAAATTTGTTTGTCACATTTTGTAACTCGAAAATGATTCATCGTACGAAAAAAAACGAAGAACATAAAATTTAGGATTTTCAACGTACTTTTCCATGAAATTTTTTACAAACTCCTCCGAAAGCTCTATATGCCATTTTCGGAGCAAATAAAGTTTTGATTTTTTTTCTCCGAATTGACATCTTCGATTCGTCTGTAGTTTTAACAGTTTTTTACTTGATATATTTACAGACTATAAAAAAATTGGCGTAGTGGAGAATCCATTATTTCAAATGAATTTTTATTGATACAATCTATCATTGTCGAGTGATTTAACGAAATAGTGTAGATAATGATATTTTATCATTATTAATCGTAGACAGGGAAAAATAATAAAATAATCTCGTTTTGATACTGCGAAGATGATTCCAGGAACAAAGCAGTATCGTTGCTTCATTCCCAAAAATCATGCTCAAATCGAACTAAAAAAGTACTCATTGGCCATAGAAACGTCACCCATAGTAAAAAACTCCATTCGTCGCCATTGAAAAATCCCCATTCATTCCCCATTGCCAAAGTAACCAACGGAGATGAATGCCGAATTGCCTAAGGGGATTTTCGCCATTGAATTCCCCATTTGAAATCGAATGAGGATTTTCCAATGAGGATTGACTTCCCCATTTGAAACGGAATGGGGATCATCCTATGGGGATTCAATGAAGAAAATCCCCATAGGCAATTCGGCATTCATCTCTATTGGTTTTTGTAGGCAATGGGGAATGAATGGCGATAATCAATTGAGATTCTTTCATATAGTAAAAAACTCCATTCGTCACTATTGAAAAATCGCCATTCATTCCCCATTGCCAAAATAACCAATGGAGATGAATGCCGAATTGCCCAAGGACATTTTCGCCATTGAATTCCCCATTTGAAATCAAATAGGGATTTTCCAATGAGGATTGACTTCCCCATTTCAAACGGAATAGGGATTATCCCATGGGCATCAGACGGCAAGAACTCCTTGCATGGATTTTTTGGACACCGACTTCTGCTAATATTCCGCGCTCACAATCGTCTAGATAAGCATACTCTTCGCATAATCCATATGGGAGTTTAGCGGGTTGCCGTCCTGCGACATCTCGCGCCAAGTCTCGGAACTAACGCGACGCGGTTTCCAATGGACATCTTTGGGTAATGCTGATCATTCAGTTCATCCGCATTTACTTCCCAATGGACATCATTGGGTAAAGCTGATCATTTCGTTCATCAGCATTTGCCTTCCAATGGACACCATTGGGCAATGCTGATGGCTTGGTCCATCAGCATTTGCTTTCCAATGGGCATCATTGAGTAATGGTGATCATTCGGTTCATCCGCATTTGCTGTCCAATGGACGTCATTGGGCAATGGTGACTTTTCAATGGACATCCATTCACTGATCAATGGTCGTTCCTATACGCCATTGAAAAATGCGGAAATCTCAATGGGTCCCCATTCATTGTCCAATGGAGTCGTATGAGGACCATTGGTTGCCATTGGCGATTCAATGGAGTTTTTTACTACGGGCGGTGTATCCAAAGAGGGTAAATTAATTCTTTTTTGTAATCGAGAGATGTGAGTAGCCTTTGACTTCAATTTGAATAGACTTTATCGGTGTCCATGGGTCCATTGATAAAGTTTATTAAAATGTACAAAAAGATATTAAAAAAAAATAAAAATGAAAAAAGTTTAAAAAATTGAAAAAGTACAAAAAATGAACAAAAATGCGGGCTTTAAAAAATATCTATAGATAATCTCAACCCTGTGAATGCACAGAGAAATTTGTGTATTCGTTTGGGATGAAAAACGCATGGGAAGGAATGAGTTCTCCACTAAACCAATTTTTTTGTAGTCTTTAAATATATCAAGTAAAAAAACTGTTAGAACTACAGACAAATCGAAGATGTCAATTCTGAGAAAAAAAATATCAAAACATTATTTGCTCCGAAAATGGCATATGGAGCTTTTGGAAGAGTTCGTAAAGATTGTCAGTGAAAAGTACGTTGAAAATCCTAAATTTCATGTTGTACTTTTTTTTTTCGTACGATGAATAATTTTCGAGTTACGAAATGGAACAAGAAAATTTTTGGTATTTTTTTCTGGCTAAAATATGTAATATAAAAATCTAAAAAAAAATCATGAATTTTCTTGACAGTTAGCACTTTATAAAAATTTGGATGCGATTTTTGGTGATTTCAAAAAATAGGGTGGCTGACTTGACGTGGAATGCCTCATGCATATTTTTGTAACTTTTAATTTTATTTTGAAATTTTCCTCTTCAAAAAATAATGATTCTTGATCCGCCTCTATAAAAAGGCGTATTGCGGTGAGAACGATATCTCTGAATTGGCTCATTCAACATAAAAAAATAAAAAAGATTTCGTTAATATAAGTTATGTATAATATCTAGTATTCAATCGAAGGAATAAGCGAAATATTAATTTTTCACAAAATGTCAGCTTCTCAAAAAAAAAAAAAAATTCGATATATGAGCAAATTTCGGCATATGAGCATTTTATCACATGATCGCAGGATTTAGTTGAAATTGATAAATTTATTTTCAAGCTATTTTGTAAAAATTACTAAAGATGGTGCTGATGATTAAATGAACTAAAAAGTTTAACAATAAATAAATAAATTTTCATAAAATCCGTTTTATACAAGAGGCAAAATTTTGGGAAACAAATTTTGTAAAATTTAACAGCAGGGCCCTTAATTTCGTAAATGAGCATTAGGATCAGAATTTAGTTAAAATTTGAAAATTTATTTTTAAGCTATTATTAAATAATTAATAAAGATGGTGCTAATGATTAAATCAATCAAGCTTAACAATAAATAAATAAATAAGAGGAATTTTCATAAAATACGCGGGAAATTATCATTAGAACCATAATGAGGAAGCGATGCTGCACACAAATATGGAGAAGGGAAAAATTTGAGAGACAAATTTGGTAGGGGCCTTAATTTTGTATATATGATCGCATCCTGAAAGTCTGAGAAAAAAAAATTTTAGAAAACGCATCTTCATCCTCCAGAAAATAGAAGGACCATTTTCACATGTATATCTTCCTCATGGTTCTTCATGCATGTGGCCAGAACATCAAGGTTCGTTTAGTGGCAAAAAAAAAAAAAAAATTGCGTTAACTCAACGAAAAATGTGCCCGGTTTAACGCGCAATTTCGGGGTAAATGAACGACGCGCGCCGGGAGATATTCGAGGACCGTCCGAGCCGCGCGCCTCCTCAGCAAGGAGTCTTTCCGGACATCCAGCGCACAGCTGGACCTTCGATATGTCCATCCACATGAATTTAGGTACTACAGTTACCGGTAACGTTTAGTCACGCGAGCCAAGGACACGTTCTTCTTCTTTTCGTTCCTTCGTCCTTTTTGTATAGAGGAGGGTGGGGCACGATGGCCCCCCTCACAAATTTGGTAAAAAAAAAAAAGATTTTCTATTTCTAGTCGAATTATCATAAATTTGATGTATTGACTCATTTTCAGGCCGATCCACGATACCTGGGGCATAATGGACCACCCTAAAAAATTAGGTCAGAAATTTTTTGTTTTTCTTCAAATTAGGAAGAATTCGATGTATTCATCCATTTTTAGGCCGATGCACTACATCCGGGGTAAAATGGACCATCAAAAGGAAAATAGAAAAAAGCATAGAATTTGGAAAATTTGCAAATTCATTACTCATGTTCTTCGATAGTTAACGAAGCTTCCTTTATGAGGAAGCCAAATTATGTTAGCCATACTTTGTGACAGGGTTGCAAATGATGCATTACTTTTTTTTAATGCATTTGCATTTTCATTAACCATTAAAATTTAATGGTTAATGGAAATTATTTTCATTGACCATTAAAGTTTAATGGTTAATGGAAATTATTTTCATTGACCATTAAAGTTTAATGGTTAATGGAAATTATTTTCATTGACCATTAAAATTTAATGGTTAATGGAGATTATTCTCATTGACCATTAAAATTTAATGGTTAATGGAGATTATTTTCATTGACCATTGAAATTTAATGGTTTATGGAAATTATTTTCATTGATCATTAAAATTTAATGGTTAATGGAAATTATTTTCATTAACCATTAAAATTTAACTGCAACCATTAAAATTAAAGGTTTAATGGGAATTATTTTCATTAACCATTAAATGTTAATGGGGAATGAAAATAATTTCCATTAACCATTAACCATTAAATGTTAATGGTTAATGAACAATAATTTCCATTAACCATTAAATTTTAATGGTTAATGAAAATAACTTCCATTAACCATTAAATTTTAATGGTTAATGAAAATAATTTCTCTTAACCATTAAATTTTAATGGTTAATGGAAATATTTTCCATTATTTTTTCATTAAAAATTTCGCAACTCTGCTTTGTGATAAAGGAAGCTGTGTGACCTATGGATGAAGATGAGGAAGCAACGTGCAAATGTCCAATTTGCGAGGTCTTTTAGAGGGGACCGTCGTGCCCCAGCCTCCCCCATACATCACGCCTAGACGCAAGAAACATCTTCGCTCCTTCAGGCCGAAGGATAAGCACGGGACAGTGTAACAACCTGGCCAAAAGCCAAAAGTCATGAGACTGGCGTAAGGGCACGCGGAGGCTGTAAGTGCGAGGAGTATCCCCGCTGGGAGTCCGAAGCCAATGCCACAAAACGCAGCAAAATGCCCGAGCGGAGGGTTTTGTCGAAGGAGCGCGCGCCCTTCGCGAGTTTTTCCACAGGACAATGGACCAAGGGCCCACGATCATCTCGGCTCGCCGAGAAATGGATGCCCCTGGTGAGCGGTTGAGGACGACGCAAAGTCCCAAACTTCAGTCCCGATATATATCTATATACTTATGAGTCCGGAAATCTGATGGCTTCCGTCTCTCTCTCTTTAACTTTCCAGTTGGAGAACCAAGTTTTGGACTATATGGCCAAAAGTGAGGAAAAGGGCGCGTGTCCTCAGCAGAAGAGTGCGAAAGGTCCTGGATTCGAAACATGGCGGAATGTTTTGTTGTCGATTCAGAACAGGACAGGAAGAGCTGGAGAGGAAGAGAGTTAGAGGATGCCCTGAACTATGAGAAAAAAAAAGACTGAAGGAATTTTGTCTCTGTTATTCTCGGCAGGTCATCTTCTTCGCATCCTGGTGCATTATGGGCCGTGTGTGTGCAACATTGGAGATGAGCTATCTCCGTCCCTTTCCGTCTCTTTCGAAAAAGATGCTTCTGGCCGCCATTATCGTGAACGCTTTTCATGAATCCCTCCCATTATTTATACAAGTTTCCTTTTTCCACGCGCAGACAGAGACACATATACCCAAATACTTTGTCTTTTGGGGCCCTGCGTCGCTCGTTCGTCAACGTATTGTCAAGAAAATGCGACGATTCGATACGTGTTAGTTACGGATTTACGGGCCACAATTTAGGACCACATCCTTCGGGATCACGAATGGGAATCCTCATTTCTCTCTTCATTCATCGCCGGTGCATCCCAGCGCGTTTCTCGATCATTCTCCGTGACATCCTCGCTCATATACGGGACTAAAATGTTAAAAATCTCAACTCGTTACGCCGAGGGATCAATCAAGAGAGAGGGGAATATACGTAAAGCATATTCGTGTGTACCTTTGTACAAGTGGATATCAAAGGGTCAGGATGAATGGGGTCTCACGACTGTTCGTGCACTTTTGGATGTTGAGGAAATTTAGTGATCGAGGTCTCAAATTTTCAGGAGTACCTAAGCTGCCATTTTTTAGGTGTACCTAAAAGTTGTCGAGGACGTTGGGCAATTTGAAAAAAAATTGCGAATGTCGTTTGTACGCTGGAAATTAAATTTGAGGAAAAGAAAAGATTCTCCAGAGGTTCTGCAAACCGCTGAAGGTTTTTTTGAATTTCATTTTCGTAATGCAAGATTTCTCAGAAACGGCACAACCGATCAGTCTCAAATTTTTAAACAATTCTTAAATGTGCTTAAATTCTTTATAAAAGCGTTATAAAGAATTTATAAAGATTCCTTAAATTCTTTATAAAAGCGTTATAAAGAATTTATAAAGATTCCTTAAATTCTTTATAAAGCTTTTGTGAAGAATTAAAGGCAACAATTTTCATCAAAAATCGAAATATTTTTTGAGAAGCCGCCGTTGTGTTAAAAATTAATATTTTGCTTATTCCTTCGAATACTAGATTATATTTTTAAAGCAAAAAAACACCATCCTGGAAATTTCAGGATCTTTTAATTTAGGTAAAAAATTTGTTTTTTTACAAAAATTCAAATACATTATATATTTTTGAAACAAAACAACACTATCCTGAAAATTCCAGGATCTTTTAAGATCGGTATTGTATAAAAAAAATGAAATAAAAAATTTAACATCGAAAATGGATTTGCATTTTTAAAAATTCAAAATTCCCCAAATTCATCATTTCTCAAATTTTTTTTTCGGCATATTTTTTTTTCGTAGCCACAAGTGTACTTTTGAAGGCAAACCCAAAACGATTTTTTCTTAAATATAATAGTTTTCGAGATATTTAAAAAAATAAACTTGATAGATTTGAAGAATTGTGAAATTTTGAATCTTCCATAAAGTTCGAAATTTTTTTGTTTAAACCCGTTGTAAAAAACTCCATTGAATTGCCAATGGCAACCAATGGTACTCATACGACTCCATTGGACAATGAATGGGGACCCATTGAGATTTCCGCATTTGTCAATGGCGTACAGGGCTGACCATTGATCAGTGAATGGGTATCCATTGAACATCAAATGCGGATGAATCGAATGATCATCATTACTTAATGATGCTCATTGGGAAGCCAATGCGGATGAATCGAATGATCATCATTACTCAATGATGCTCATTGAAAAGCCAATGCGGATGAATCGAACGATCATCGTTACTCAATGATGCTCATTGGAAAGCCAATGCGGATGAATCGAATGATCATCATTACTCAATGATGCTCATTGGAAAGCCAATGCGGATGTATCGAGACATCAGCATTGCCCAATGGTGTCCATGGGAAGGTAAATGCTGATGAACGAAATGATCCGCTTTATCCAATGATGTCCATTGGAAAGTCAATGCGGATGAACTGATAGATCAGCATTTCCCACAGATGTTCATTGGAACCCAAATGCGGCTAACGATGAAATGATCAACATTTACCAAGGATACCCATTGAATAATAGGTAACTACGAATTATACAATGATCAACATTTATCAATAATGTCACTTCATTAATAACTGATCGAATGATGAGCAGCATTCGTTAACGATGTTGCAATCCATATTCGAGGTTCAATGCTGAACAATTGAACCCATCGATCGATGAGAATTTTTCCGAATGCGATATTTCTCAAACGGCGGTGAATTAATAAAATTAAGTAAGAGTAGATGTCGCTGATTCTCATATATGAACCAAATATTTTTTTCAATTGTAATAAATGCTGATGATTATATCGATGGTCAATTAATATTAGCATAAGCTCGGAAATTATTCGAAAGCAATTTTAAAAAAATATATTATAAACTGCTCATCAAGTACGCGTACGTTTGAGATAAATGATTTTTAAAACCGTTTATTTTTAACATATACACATAATTTTATCAGTCCTTCTCAACCCGATATGTAAGAGGATAAACGTATATACTTTCATTATCAATCGTCATCTGAATACACTTACAATCTATTTTCTCAATTCTGAGCTTCAATAATTTCTATTAAATGTAATAATATATATAATGCGTATATAATTATTGGTCGTTATGCTAATATTAGCATTATGATTAACCTTACTTACTGATAACTTACATCATTTGATTATTTAATGCGTAATTCCATGTATATATAGCAATCATATGAAAGAATCTCCATTGATGATTCCATTTATTCCCCATTGCCCACAAAAACCAATGGAGGTGAATGGCAAATTAACTAGGGAGATTGTCACCATTGAAACCCCATGGGATAATCCCCATTACGTTTCAAATGGGGAATTGAATGGCGAAAATGTCCTTAGAAAATTCGGCATTCATATTCATTGGTTTTGTGGGCAATGGGGAATGAGTGGCGAACAGCAATGGAGATTCTTTCGTATAGTAAAAACTCCATTCATCGCCATTGAAAAATCCCCATTCATTCCCCATTGCCAAAATAACCAATGGGGACGAATGCCGAATTGCCTAAGGGGATTGTCTCCATTGAATCCCCATTAGATAATCCCCATTCCGTTTCAAATGGGGAATTTAATGGCGGAAATCCCCTTAGGCAATTCGGCATTCATCTCCATTGGTTATTTTGGCAATGGGGAATGAATGGGGATTTTTCAATGGCGACGAATGGAGTTTTTTACTACGGGAATTGTAAAAACGTAAAAACAATAGTTTATAAAATAAAATAGTCGTTTGTATAACATTCAATCCATGTTAAAGTATCCATTTAGAATTTGATTAAATACTACATTATATCTTATATTAATGAAATCTTTTATATTTTTATTTATTTCGGATGATCCAATCCACAGATTCGTGTTCACCGCAAGACGCCTTTTTAGAGAACCTCCCGAAGATCAGCTAGAGCGGCTTCAAGAACCATTATTTTTTAAAAAGACAAATTTCAAAATAAAGTTAAACGTTACAAAAATAAGTATATAAAGTTTAACGTTAATAAATTGATATGTCTATCCAGATTTTTTTTTTGAAAACTGCCTTTTTTTGACCTCTTGACTGCGTGTAACCCCTTAATAAATCGTATAACTTCATTTCGATCATTTTTGTTTCGGACCAAATTTTGCCAGAATTCGGGATCGACTCACGAGCTGCGAATAGTTTCGCGTGGCAGCTGGTATATACATATGAGGTATTCCAGCCCAAGTGTGTGAACCCGTGACTCTGACCCTCTCGGATTTTTTTTCATATGATGGCATTGAGTCTAAATTCACCTTCATATTTTTTTTTAGATTTTTCCAAACATTCCTTATCTGAAAAAAAAAATTTTGAAACAAACGCCATTTTCGAAAAATCTAAAAAAATTCTGAAAAAACCGTGACAATATATAAAAATTTTCAAGCTATCACCCGCAGTGGGCACATTTTTTTCTGCGTTTTACGTAATAGATTTCAAAAAAAAAATTTTTTTTAAAGAACGCCATTTTTTAAAATTCTAAAAAAATTCTGAAAAGACCGTGATAATATATAAAAAATTTCAAGCTAGCGCCCGTAATGGAGAGATTTTTTTTCTGTGTTTTACAAGCTGTTAACGTTCTCAAAATTCCAGAACATTCTCAAATAGCTCACCTTGAGCAGATACTGAATTATTTTGGTACTCAATTTGAGTATCTGCTCAAGGTGAGCTATCTGAGAATTTTTTGGAATTTTGAGAACGTTAATAGCTTGTAAAACATTTTTTTAGATTTTTAAAAAGTGGCGTTGTTTAAAAAAATTTTTTTTTTTGAAATCCAATACGTAAAACGAAGTAAAAATATCTGCCCACTACGGGTGATAGCTTGACATTTTTTATATATTATCACGGTTTTTTCAGAATTTTTTCAGATTTTTCAAAAATGGCGTTTTCAAAAATTTTTTTTTTTTAAATAAGGGAGGTTTTGAAAAATCTAAAAAAATTATGAGGGTGTATTTTAGACTCAATGCCATCATATGAAAAAAAATCAAATAAATCCGAGAGGGTCAAGGTCACGGGTTTATACACTTGGGTTGGAATACCTCATATATTCTGCACAGCAGCAAAGACGAGATGAATCAGCAAAGAGAGGGTCAGAGATAGAGGGAGGAAAAGTTGTTCTCTCTCTTGGCCAGCGGCGGATGATCTCTCGCGCCAAAATTAATCAACGCCAACAGCATCAAAGGTCGGAAAAAGCACGGCTCGCGAAAGTTTGTTTATCGTCGGGAAACCAACGAGAACTCTCTACCCAGTTTACTAATATACAAAAAACCGAGACAATCAGCACAGACAAGATTGCGGCACTCTGCGCTGGATCATGCACTCCTTCGTAAACGGAAATCCCGTACCGGAGCTTCCGAGAACACTTTTCGAGTGATCCGCACATTCTGATCGGCAATTTTGCGCGGATCAGTAAATAATAGTTTTATATCACTCAGTACAATAATGGACGCTTTTACGTCCGCAAGCGGATGTGAAAACGTCCATATTGCACCTCGTGATATAAAATATCGTACGACACTCGGCGTAAAAACATTTTCTGATTCGTGTGATTGCAGGACTCGCACTCGTCAGAAAAAGTTTTTACGTCCTCGTGATGTAATGTACTATTATTTTGTTAATTATTATTTTTCGTTCTCATCAAATTGGAACGAAACGTCGATTGAATCAGGGGTAGCTTTAATTTCAGGCGTTAATGTACGAAAATAAAATGTGGAGTAAAGCTGGCAAAGACCAACATAGCTGGTATATAGTATATATATGGGGCATTCCATACGAAACCGACCAATCCGTAACACTGACTATTTTTGATTTTGCTGAAAATTTTCTATTTTTTTGTACGTACTGCAAACAGTCTTTCAGATTTTTTTTTAGATTTTTGTCGCAACTCTTCTAACCACAATAAATTTTTCAAAATTTTACACAATTTTTGTTTCAAATGCGCATTACTTTTAGTAAAAACAAAGATGTCAAAATAAAACGATCATTTTTTTTCGTCTCGAGTTGTGGTTTTATGAAAAAAAAATACAAAACAATGCTGATGTTCTTTTTCATATGTTTTTTTAAATTTTAAACCCAAAATATTTTTTTTTATCTTGGAAAATTTTGATTTTTTTTGAAAAAATTGACTATTTTTTAGAGACATTTTTACATGTACTAAAGAATGGTGAATTCAAAAAAAAATCAAAAATCGTTCAAGTTAAAAAAAAATATTTTGGGTTTAAAACTGAAAAAAACATATGAAAATCAATTTTGATATTTTTTTTGTATTTTTTTCATGAAACTACAACTCAAGACGAAAAACAATGATCTTTTATCTTACATTGATATCTTCGTTTTTTAAAAAGTTATGGGCATTTAAAAAAAAATTGAAAATGAAAATTGTGATAATTTTGAAAAATTTATTGTGGTTGAAAGGGTTGAGACAAAAATCTAAAAAAATTCTGAAAGACTGCTTCCAGTACGTACAAGAAGATATAAAATTTTCAAGAAAATTAAAAATGGTCCGGGTCATGGATTGGTCGATTTTGTATCGAATGCTTCGTACATATTATTCAAAAAAAAAAAAATCTTTTTTCAAGAGCCAGAATATGGTGAGCCGGGCGCGCGGTCGCTTGTATAAACAGGCTCGGTGGACAGCTAGTTAGTTTACACTTTGTCTCGGGTTTTGTTAGCTAAACAACCGAGGCTTGCGCGGAATCCTTTGAGAGAGTGGCTCTGATGCCGCGAAATCTCCGATTTTTCGAATAAAAGTTCTTGCTCTTATATTCACAATGAATCTTCCACTTCGTACAGTAATTATACTCACAGATTAGAAAAATTCCAGAAAGGAAAGGCTGGAGTCTTTTTCTTCATCTTGTCAAATTTGTCAATGCCAAAAAGGACAGGGTGCAAACTTTGACACTTTTTTTTTGTAAAATATGAAGAAATAGAATGAAAAAAAGAATATTGGGTCGTTTATTACCTCTTAGATATAAAGGCTGCGCAAAGGTATTTTTTTCCAGAATACTTTACAAATTTTAGACGCCATGACAACTTTTATCCTCCCCTTAAGGCCTCACGTAAGTTCAGCAGCACCAAAAATGCACTTCAGGAAAACATTTATTTATTAAAGATAACAATAGATATAAAGAAAAATGAATGTTTCATTTTGTTTATAAGTGGTTTGAGTAGGGAAAAAAAATGTTCACTCAATTTTTACAATAATTAGTTGATGATAAATTCACAGCATTGAAAAAAATGTGTGTATGTAATGCCTTAAACCAGTTTGAACTCTTGGTTTCTTAATCGAATCTTCATTATCGAAGCGTCAAATATATAAATCATTCCCTATTTCTATGGCTCACTTTCGATAAGTATATGCATATGGGTCATTCCATATCAAATCGACCAAGAGTTGGAATCGACTCCTTTCAATTTCGATGAAATTTGGTCAGAAGCTTTCGCTATTAACAAAACGAAGTTCTACCAAAGGAAACTTTTTTTTTTTCGTAAGTAATCAAAAATTTATATTTTTGAATCAAAACGACACCATCCTGAAAATGTTAGCATTTTTTAAGATAAGTCCAAGGTATTATATAAAAAAAATTTAACCAAAAAATTTAATGTTGATTTACACGATTGTGTAATCATGATTGTGATTTAATGTGGATTTACACGATTTTTTAAAATTCAAAAATTCATATTTTTGAAAAAACAAGAAAGACCTCTCTTAAAATGTCAGAATCTTTTAAGATCAGTACAAGGTATTATATAAAAAAAAAGAACCCAAAATTTAATGTATAACTTGGATTTTCACGATTTTTGAAAATCCAAAATTCTCAAAATTCATCATTTTTCAAAATTTTTTTCCGGAATATTTTTTTTTCATAGCCTCAAGTATACTCTTTAAGACTAATTCAGAACAATTTTTCGTAGCCATAATAGTTTCCGAGATATTTAAAAAATAAACTTGAAAGATTTGAAAAATTGTAAATTTTCGATAACTTTCGAAAAAAATTTTTATTGCACTCCGTGCGTAAAGTGATAAAATTTAGTACGATACTCGTGCGAGAAACTTTTTCTCAACTCGTGTGATTGCAGCATTCGCCTTCGGCTCATGTTGTAAACTCACACTCATCGAGAAAAAGTTTCATCGCACTCGTATCGTAATGTACTATTTTAATTCTTTTCCTCTGGTAAAACTTCGTTTTGTTAATAACGAAAACTTCTGACGAAATTTCATCGAAATTGAAAGGGGTCGATTCCAACTCTCGGTCGATTTCACATAGAATGACCCATATATATTATCGCGTGATAGTTCTAACACTTTCAAACACGTTTGTTTATTTATACTCGTTGCCCACTTCAAAGTAACGCGCTTGCTGCGGTAAAACATTCATCGCTTCGACTCTACTGTATGAAAGATATCGTGTGTATAGTATTTACAGGATTATATGCCGATATTTTTCGGGGAAACATGTGTTATGTATCGGGACATGTGTATTATGTATCTGGAGGAGCGGAGGCACTCGAGTCGGTTGGAAACGTCGTACGAGTGTTTGGACTTCCGCAGGAATACGCCATATCAATAAATTTATATCAACAAAACGATGTAATTGTCGATAGTATAAACATTAAATCTATAATAACAATGATTTATAATGATTCGTCCGTACTTTTCCACTTTCATTGCCATTTTTCCAAGAGAAAATCCTGCAGACATACGATTGAACTTAATTATTTTGACAACTAATGCCAAAAAACACGGTCGAGAAAGGCGATGAAAGAAGTTTGATCGAACTTAAGTTCAAGCTCAAGATAGATTTTACGATCAAATTTCAAACCAAGTTCAAGTTTTAAGATCGATTTGAACTCCGCACTAAAGTTTGAACTTGAGTAGGAACTTACAATGATACTTAAGTTCAAACTTAAGATTCATCTGAAATTGGAACTTGAGGTCGAGGAAGACGATGAGAGAAGTTTGATCGAACTTAAGTTCAAGCTCAAGATAGATTTTAAGATCAAATTTCAAACTAAATTTAAGTTTGAACTTAAGATCGATTTGAAGTTTGCACTCAAGTTTGGACTTATAAGTAGGAATTTATAATGATACTTAAGTTCAAACTTAAGATTCATCTTAAATTGGAGATTAAGTTCGATATTAAGTTCCAGCTTTAGTTCAATGGAAAGTTTGATTTATCTTAAGATAGTTCTTAAGATTCTAAAATTCGGGTCTCAATTATTTTGTCAACTATAATTTCACAAAATCCGGTCGAGGGAGGCGATGAAAGAAGTCTGATCAAACTTAAACCAAGTTTAAGTTTGAACTTAAGATCGATCTGAAGTTCGCACTAAAGTTTCAACTAAAGTATGAAATTATAATGACACTCGAGTTCAAACTTAAGATTGATTTTAAATTGGAACTTGACTTCGATTTGAAGTTTGATCGAACTCAAACCAAGTTTAAGTTTGAACTTAAGATCGATCTGAAGTTCGCACTAAAGTTTCAGCTCAAGTATGACCTTGTAATGACACTCAAGTTCAAACTTAAGATTCATTTTAAATTGGAACTTAACTTCGATTTGAAGTTTGATCGAACTCAAACCAAGTTTAAGTTTGAACTTAAGATCAATCTGAAGTTCGCACTAAAGTTTCAACTTAAGTACGACCTTATAATGACACTTAACGTCAAACTTATGATTCATTTTAAATAGGAACTTGACTTCGATTTGAAGTTTGATCGAACTCAAACCAAGTTCAAGTTTGAACTTAAGATCGATCTGAAGTTCGCACAAAAGTTTCAACTTAAGTACGATCTTGTAATGACACTTAAGTTCAAACTCAAGATTCATTTTAAATTGGAACTTGACTTCGATTTGAAGATTGATCGAACTCAAACCAAGTTTAAGATTGAACTTAAGATCGATCTGGAGTTCGCACTAAAGTTTCAACTTAAGTATGACCTCATAATGACACTTAGGTACAAACTTAAGATTCATCTTGAATTGGAACTCAAGTTCGATTTCAAGCTTCCAACTTGAGTTCAATGGAAAGTTTGATCTTGAGATAGATCTTAAGAACTTAGAATTCGGGCCTTGAAGATTTTGGTACCATGCAAATAAATATATTTGAAAATTTTTCCCAAATAATAATTCTGGATATTTTAGGACATTTCGAAAGGCTCGAAAATTTTGCTAAATCAATTTTCATCAAATCTTCTTTTATAGGAAAGAGCAGGCATTTTTTAGATACATTTTGATGCAGTCAATGAAATCATAGTTTCCGTTTATACGACAATATGTATTTCTTTTGGCAAGTCACGCGACCATCGAGGAATATATCGAAATACAAGAATCGGCGTGACGAACGAATGGCCGTCGTGCGCCGCATGAGCCGTGACTGCTGTATAAACTCAGCGAGGGTTTTCGATGGTTTACCCAACGGACGAGACTAACCGGACGACTCGGCGATTATATTCGTTTCTTCATCTTCTTCGATGAAAAGCGTCCAAAGGGCTTCACACCCCAATTCAAAGATGGATGCTCGCTGACTTCTCGACAATGTCGCGCCAAATGAGTTTCTCTGTCGTGTGCGTTCGTCCGAGAGAGGGCAAATAAAAATGAGAATGCCGCACGTACGCAGCGAAAAAAGATTTTGGATCCTGTCGAATGATGATCCGTTGAGGTCGCGCCCCCGTAAAACTTCCCAATCTTCAACATCGGTTTGGCTGACTTGTTTATGGATATAGTTGTAACTCTTGGAACGTCATCCACGCAGACAAACACCTTTTCGATTTTTGGCTACCATTCAGTCAAACAGACTCTGGGGGCTTTTCACAATATGGCGGGATTAATAAAAAAGAAGCCCAGTTCCATCCTGGGTCCAACTTCAATCGTGAGATTCCTGGAGATACGACAAGGGTGTCTATTAGGGTGATTAAAAAAAAAATTACTTTTCGCAAACCAGCTCAAAAGTTTCCTTTAGGTATAAAAAAAAGGCCCATCAAAATATGAGCTCTCAATGTTAATATTAACATCGTCCGGTGACAAATATGGTGATCAAATTGGATCACCATATTTTGTGCTAAAGGAAGCTGTGTGAACCAGAGCTGGGCAGTACTTAATACTTCAAGTACTTTCGATGTGCTTAAAGTACAGTACTTAAAGTACAAAGTACATAAAAAGTACTTTAAGTACTGTACTTAAATTTTCGAGTACTTTGCCTGTACTTAAAGTATTGTAATTAAAATTTCAAATACTTTTCTGTACTCTAAGTACTTTTTCAAGTACAAATATCAAGTACTTTTGAATGTATCTTCCTGATGGTTGCATGTACAAAGCCTTTGAATCAGAGCTGGGCAGTACTTGAAAGTACTCGGTACTTGCAGGTACTTGAAGCACAGAACTTGCAAGTACAAAGTACTTAAAAAGTACTTCAAGTATTGTACTTAAATTTTGCAAGTACTTCCTGTACTTGAAGTACTGTACTTGATAGTTTCAAGTACTTTTCTGTACGTAAAGTGCTTTTTTTCAAGTACACGTATCAAGTACTTTTGAATGTGTCTTCCTGATGGTTACATGTGTAAAGTTTTCAATATGGGTCATTCCATGTCAAATCGACCAGGAGTTGGAATCGACCCCTTTCAATTTCGATGAAATTTGGTCAGAAGTTTTCTTTTATCATAAAACAAAGTTCTTAGAAAGGAAAAAAATTAAAATTTCTTTTTCGAAAATTCAAAATTTCAGAATCTTTTCAAGTTTATTTTTTAAATATTTTGAAAACTATTATAGTTACGAAAAAATCGTTCCGGGTTCGTCTTAAAGAGTATACTTGGGGCTACGAAAAAAAAAATATTCCGAAACAAATTTTTGAAAAATGATGAATTTGGAGTATTTTGAATTTTTCAAAATCGTGAAAATCCACGATCAACATTAAATTTTTGGTTTTATTTTTTTTATATAACACCTTGTACTGATATTAAAAGATCCTGAAATTTTCAGAAATGTGTTTTTTTTTGTTTCAAAAATATGAATTTTTGAATTTTGGGAAAACTTTTTTTTTTACCTCCAAGTTAAGTGAAGTTGATGAATCATGTAATTTTGACTGTTCAAAATAACACAATGACATGATTGCTCAACTTAAAAAAATTCATATTTTAGAAACAAAAAAAAACACCTTTCTGAAAATTTCAGGATCTTTTCAAATCAGTACAAGGTATTATATTTAAAAAATTGAACAAAAAATTCGATGTTGATTGTGGATTTTAACGATTTAAAAAAATTCAAATTCTCCAAATTCATCATTTTTCATAAAATTTTGTCGGAATATTTTTTTTTTCGTAGCCCCAAGTATACTCTTCAAGACGAAACAAACGATTTTTCATAAGTATCATAGTTTTCAAGATATTGGGGAAAAAAATTGAAAAATGGTTAAATTTTGAATTCTGCATAAATTTTGAAAAAATATACAATTTTTTTCCTGGGTCGAACTTGGTTTTATGATAAAACAAAACTTCTGACTAAATTTAATCGAAATTGAAAGTGGTCGATTCCAACTGTTGGTCGATTTGACATGGATTGACCCAAGTACCAGAATTTACAAGACGTGCCCGAAAACTTGAAAAGTACTTGATACTGGTACTCGCTTTTTTCAAGTACTTGCAAGTAACAAGTACTTTGTATTTCAAGTACCACCGGTACTTGATACTTCAAGTACCTACGGTACTTTGTACTTGATACTTGAAGTACTTTCAAGTACTTTGCCCAACTCTGAAATGTATCAACGTATCAATACCTGTTCATGATATATGTATGAATACCTGTATCAAAATGGATTTAAAAAAAAATTACTATCGTCAATGCTACTTTTAATTCTTGGTTTAAATACTTCTGTTCCAATCTGTCGAATCTCAGCGTATCATTCAAGGTGAAAATAGGCTTTGATAAAAAAGTACTTGAAATTGGTACTTGATTCTTCAAGTACATGTACTTTAGGTACTTTAAATCTCGAGTACTTAAAGTAATAAGTACCTAGTGCTTTAAGTACTGCCGGTACTTAATACTTCAAGTACTTACGGTACTTTGTATACTTTGTACTTGAAGTACTTAAAGTACTTTGCCCAGCTCTGGTGTGAACTATGGATAAAGATGAGGAAGCAATGTGCAAATGTCCAATTTGCAGGGTTTTTTTAAATCGCTGCATTTGTGATAACGCTGCATCCTTCATCGATGTATCCTGAGGAAGGATCGAGGGGATGAATTTCCAGCAGGAAGTGAATACGACAGTGTCGTCGGGATGGAACAAACGGCGATTCGGCGTAAAATGAACCCAGTTCCTTTTGTACACGGGACATCATCTCGAGAATGGACTGCCGCTGCGAAGGAAGGAAATGACTTCGAGAATGGCCCGCGCGGAGCATCCTGAAAAAAAGTGCTCCGTTTCTTTCCACTTTTATTCAATCATCCGGCCATTCACGCCTCTTTTTCAACTGTTGGTGGAGAGGTGACCGCGCGCTCGCGCGACCTCGCTCAGAGCCTCTTTCTCTTTCCTCCTCATCCCAATCTTTCATTCATCCATGATGTCTCTTTGGTGGATTCACTATGGGACGTTCTCGTCCAGGGAGACTCTTCTTGCTCCCGGTATATAATTCGAAGAAGATCCATCACTCTTGGGGCTGTTGTGTGGCCCGTGTGCAACACTGACAACAATTCAGAATTTCCTCCACATCCCATTCGAAAGTATTTTATAAGCGAGTCGGTAGATCCGCTGCGATTGTCACCAGATTTCTTCTTCCCGCCGTCTTCTCGTCTTTCGATGCAAAGTTGGTTACACCGGCGATGATTTTGTATATATTCCGGGACTCCCCGCTGACAGTTCTAATTTCACCAATGTATCGAGGATACCAACGAAGGTTTCACCAAAGCCATGTTCCAGGTGCATTTTGAGATCATTGCCTGGAACGAAGTTTGGACTCTGGGGAGAAGTTGATCGATCGATCAATTTTGTCACCATCGATGGATTGTTTTTTATGTTTTTTTTTTGTAGTTTGATCTGTGTAATGTGCGTTACATCGATGTTGAGGAACGGATGAAATTATTGTGGAGAAAAAAAAAATGGGTTAGGCTCGTTGGACAAAGAGGGTTATTGTGTGGTCATCAACGACGAGAATGAAGTTAAGCAGATGGGTCTCGATGGTGGCTTTTGCTCCTCATCTCGTTGTGTATCTCTTACTCATCTCTCAACTTCGTATCGTGTTACAACGTCTGCTTGACGACTTGGATGAATATTACGAAAACACGTTCACGTGGATATTCGGGTTAACTATGGTCGTCACAGAGGCGACACAAGCGGAGAGTGATGTGTCAAACAAGGTCTAGGAACTTTCGGATTTGCATCCTTTCTTAGAATGGCTTTTGCCATGCCTTAATTTTCTGTATCAACCTTTTTTTCATTAACTTTCTTAATGACAATGCGATCATTCTGAATGGCGTTTGTCATCAAACAATGAATAAATATTAAGGTAGTCTCTGCAAAGTCAAGGCATAGTCAAGTCGATCAACTACCAAGATTTTGAGATTTTTTGTACACGATTTGGAAGTAAAACTGGAGCAAGCTAAGGTGAATTTGGATTGAACAGTACCTGCTTGGCATAGAAAAAAATATATAACAATGATTAGACAGAAGAATAATTCGTTTTGCACTGATAAATGGAAAGTCCCGTTTTTATGCAGTTTTTTATGAAGTCACATTGTCAATTTTAGGTTGATCTAGGCAATTCCCGATGTGGCATCGCATCCTTCGATCGATTTCATTATCTTTCTTCCTATCTGTAAAGAATAAGCTTGCAAATCTCATTTGATTTGCTATTTGTGAATGTGGTCTTGTCATTTACAAAGATATTAGAAGAGTTGGTCACTGTTCGGCAAGGACATTCAGGTGACAATGGTTTGAAATCATTTTTACGTTTTAATCCGGATTAGGATCTTTTTTAGAATTTATTTGACATTTATAAACTGATTTGTGTTATCGTGAAAACATCGGCGACACGTCCAAAGAAAAAAGATTTATCTGGATATCCTGACCGAAACGTGGCCGAGTTTTTAAATATGTACCTTTCGAACACTTTCCAGAGACAGTGGAAATGAACGAATTCCGATGATTTCACGCAAAGCTGGGCAGCACTTGAAGTATCCGGTACTTGGGACGAAGTACCGAAGGTATGAAGTACTTGAAAAGTACTTCAAGGACTTAAAAAGCACGTCGAGTACTTAAAAAGTACTTCAAGTACTTGAAAAGCACTTCAAGTACTGGAAAAGTACTTCAAGTACGTCAAAGGTACTTCAAGTACGTCAAAAGTACTTCAAGTACTTGAAAAGTACTTCAAGTAGTTGAAAAGTACTTTAAGTACTTCAAGTATTGTGTAGTTAACTTTTAAAGTATTTGGCTTGTAGACTTCAAGTATTGTTTTTAAAATTTGACGTACATGAAGTACTTAAGAATACACTTACTTACAAATACTTAATTTTTTTAACTACTTAAAAATACTTAAAGATCAAGTGCGATACTCGAAGTACTTAAAAAATACTTAAAGTATTGTACTTAAAAAAAACTTCAAATATTGTACTTAAATTTTGAAGTACTTGGCCCGTACTTAAAGTATCGTACTTAAAATTTCAAATACTTTTCTGTACTTCAAGTACTTTTCAAAGTACAAGTATCAAATACTTTTGAATCTGTCTTGCTGATGGTTGCATGTACAAGCTTTTTGAATATGTAATTGAAAATAATATTTCGTGACGTATGGACTGTCCCTCAACTGTCGCTTGAGACAGTTTTTTGAAGACGAACACGAAGTTGGAGTAGTTTCAACAATCCATGTATTATATTCTTTATTTCTTCTTTTTCAAACCTGAGTCAAAATAAATTGTAATGATAACCGTCAATGCTATTTTTGATTTTTTTTGAATTCTTTGCTTAAACAATTCTGTTCCAATCTGCCTAATCAACCTAATCTCAGTGTATTGCACAAGGTAAAAATATGTTTTGATACAAAAAGTACTCGAATAAAAGTAAAATAAGAATAAGAAATCAAATGTCAGTACTAGAAGTTACGAGATATACCTGAAAACTTGAAAAGCACTTGATACTTGGTACTTGATTTTTCAAGTACTTGTACTTCATTCAAGTACTTCAAATCAGAAGTACTTCAAGTAATGAGTAGGTACTTCGAGTACTGCTGTTACTTGAAACTTCAAGTACTGCTGGTACTTGAAACTTCAAGTACTGCTGGTACTTGAAACTTCAAGTACTGCTGGTACTTGAAACTTCAAGTACTGCTGGTACTTGATACTTCAAGTACTGCTGATACTTGATACTTCAAGTACTGCAGGTACTTGAAACTTCAAGTACTTACGGTACGGTATATATACTTCACAGCTCTGGTCAAAATCATTTGCAGCGTATTGAAACTTCGTCGGTGTAACATTTAAAAAATTGCCATTTTCACACGCAGTCTCCTAAGAAGATCATGTGGAAAGAAGAGACTTATATCACTGCAGACGCTTATCGCTGATGGCCACGAAGAGGTCGATTATCGATGGACAAAGCTCAAACTCGGTGTGTAATGACTCGTTGAGAGAGTATAAAGCGCGTTTAAATTTAATTCACGTAATCCGGATGCCTTCTCGTATACATTCAGAGTATGGCTATGAAAAGGTATATTATATTTTCACGGACAAAGGCCTTATCATGGAATGTCGTCCGACCGACTGATTCAATTCGCTCAACGTCCGGCAACTTCTTCATTTGTCCGCAGACATCATCGCTGTAACTTACTCCAACCGCAAGTGAATAAAGTTCGTTCCTTGAACTATTCTGACGAATAAAACTTTGGGTCTTGCAATTTTTTTTCAGGATCCAGCATTACTAACTAGAATATACGCAATGGTCAAAAAAGTCCCTCTTCAACTGCTCCTGCTTTCTTCGAATAAAATTGAAAATGCAATTACTTTAAATTGAGGAAAGAAACGGTATCAAATTCAATGAGATCCTTTTTTTCCCGCTTCACGTGAGCGCGGATTCCACGTTGTATCTAGGGGCAATCTACCCCCAATTGGCTCGGAAAAAAAGGTCTTGGGGGTTGGAAAGAGGGGCGACAAGATCATTTCTCTCACTCGTAAAATAACGCGCGAGGAGCCAAGCACATGGCAGTAAAAGTCGAGTGCCATAGTCGTTTTTGGGACCGTATATATATAGATACAGAGGGTCGTCCAATATCGATGTCGAGATATATCTCACGAATTTTCCACAGAATCCATGGGGTTATACGATGCAGTCGTGGTTGAAGCCGCGAGAGACGCACTGCATGGGACAGAGACCAATAAATAATGTGGCCGCTGCTGCTGATGGCGACCGCAATAGAAATCGCACAGTTTTTACGGTGTTACCTGAAACTTGCGAGCATCCAAGGCCTTTATGCTGCTGCGGGAACGATTTGACGTATGGTTCTTTCGGCAGCGGATTTCCCGAATGACGTAACTAGACGTAACACAACGGGAATGGTGACTAAAAAATGTTTAAAAGTTGAAATGACACATTTTTCGTTCGACGCTAAGAGAAGGATTTTTTAACGTTAAGAGGAGGCTAAATACCATTTTTATTCAATCCCTACATTATCGACGTATCATCGTCGTCCAGTCTTTCTCCGACGACCGTGGATGAAAATTAATTGCATTTTGACAATTAAGATGGGGATAAATGAATCAACAATTAATTGTCAATTGAGAGGCTAAAATGCGTTACAGCTAATGCCAACGAACTCATTCGAGCCCCTAAATATTATAGGTTACTCGTCAGAATCCATGGTGCTGCCCTCACTCGCACGTCTGTGAACTACATTTCACCATTTCGGTTTTTCAATAAAACTACAATTTATCGATATTTATCTCTTGATGCGCCATCCAAACTTACGGCGTGTCATTTTGATAAAATAATGTCGAAAACGTCTCGATACACTGAGAAAAAAAAATGGTTGAATATGCAAAATCGTTAGTTGAATACGGGCAAATAAATATTTATTTGGTCTAACTAAATAATTAGTTTCTTGAATAATTCCGCGCTTCGGTTGACCAAAATATTGTTCAGGCAACAAAAATTTGGATTGTACAAGTAAATATTTAGTTGCACGTATTCAACTAAACGATTTCGCATATTCAACCATTTTTTTTTCTCAGTGTATTTGTATCGTGGCGTTCTTCATGAAGCCTCACTCTTGGTTTTACCCGAAATGCAGTAAAAGTTTAATCATTTAAGTTTTTCAATTACAGTTTCTTGGTGGTAAGTGAATCTGTAAATTTTTTTTTTGTTTTTCGAAAAAATTTTAGTGAGGCTCCATTGCTGCCATTGTTCCGATGATGTTGTAAAAATTTTATTCTATTCCATCCATTTGTATAAGAGCAAGTTTGGATGGCAATTTCGAGGTGTTAGTGTCGGTATTTAGCCTCCTCTTAAGGTAGTAAAGTAAAGTAAAGTAAAGTAGTAGTAGTAAAGTATAAAGTAGTCCACCAAGGTAGTAAACTAAAGTAGTCTAAAAATGTGGAAAAAGCAAAAAAAAAAAATTCCACTTTAATAAGGTAAAGGGTTATAATGACACTTTTAGAGCCGCGGTGTCGGATTTCTGCTATTTATTCATGCGTGATATAGCCAAACGTTCATAACATAACATATAGCTTCCGTTCATAAAAACTAATATTCTTTTCTTTAAATTGTTTTTTCACAATCGAAGCTCAACAACAGGGGCACAACCTCAATTATATGACCCAGTTATTGACACTGCGAATTAAAATAAATACCTAACTAAAAATTAAATTATTTCTTATCTCGTCGATAGTCTGGTTCCTGCTGAAGATGTTGATACCATTTTTATGTCGTTTTATACTTGCATGACGAACAAAATTCACAACCCACACGGAACCGAGTGTCCATTGGACGTCCATCTATCATCCATAGATCCTTAGCACGTCTACATCCACGATGGACGTAATGCGGACATCCATTGAACATCCATGGTATACTTTTGATTGGACAAAACGCAATGGATCACACAGGACGTATATTGTATGTCCACGACACGTACTATTTCTTGAGCTACAAATATACACAACACGGCCATCCATGGTATGTCCATAGGTAGACATTAAATAGCTTTTAATTCAGGATAGTAATTGAACATCCATTGGACGTTCCAGATTCGTAAACGAAAATCACATTCGGAGGACGTCAATTGAACGTCTATCGGATGTTCCATGTAGGATTTCATATAGACGTGAACCTGGAACGTCCAATAGATGTCCAATTACTATACTGAATTAAAAGCTATTGAATGTCTACCTATGGACATGCCATAGATGGCCGTGTTGTGTATATTTGTAGCTTAAGAAATAGTACGTGTGTGAACATACAATATACGTCCTGTGTGATCCATCGCGTGTTGTCCAATCAAAAACATTCGTCATTTAGATGTACATTTAAGTATTTCGGGCAGCTGTGATATGGGTACGCCGATTGACCGTCGTATGTACGTACAAATTACGTCTATCGAAGGATAACGCGGAAGTTTATTCGACGTCCACGACACATATTTTTGGAGCTATAAATATATTCCGCGCGTAACTTAACAGCCAGGGGACGTCCAATAATCATTTAAGTTGGATGAAAATTTCATTCCGGGGAAGTCCATGGGACATTCCTTAAACCATTATCGGAGATTCGAAACGACAGCGATTCTATGTGCTGAAAACGTTTCGTATACGTACCCTTAGATATTTTTTAGAGGTACCTATAGACCACATAAAGTGACATTTAATGTACGTATTTAAGACGAATGCCAATATTGCAAAAGATATCTAATGATCATCTATTATACGTCCCTTAATTTAAACGCTATTGATTACACATTATCCATTAATTATAAATTTCATTACGATTATACATTATTCAAGGCCTGTGAAACAAAGATATATAAGTATATCAGCAAACTACATCGTATAAGGTTTTTACATGCATAAGTTTCTCATAAGTCAAGTTAGTGTAGGTAGGTAGGTAGGAGATTAGAAAAGTTAAGCAGCACCCCTTGAATCCAATACTTGGATGGGTGACCGCAGTGTGAAAAATCGAAAACTATTTTTTTTTCTTTTTTTCTGTAAAATATGGATATCTCGTAGGCCCCGAATATTATATAATCAGTAACAAAGTTTATAATTAATTAATAATGTGTAGTTAATAACGATTAAATTATTTAAATAAAGGGACGTATAATGGATGATCATTGGACATCTTTCGGGTCACTGGTTTATTCGTCTTAAATACGTAAATCAGACGTCATTTTTTGGGGTCTAGTCCGTCTAAAAACCGTCTCAAGGTACGTATAAGGGATGTTCCCAGTACATAGAACAGGTGCCGTTTCGCACTTCTTTTAGCAGTGATAGGGATACTCATAGACGTCCCTGGGATGGAGCATTCATCCACCATGTATGGATATTGGACGTCCCATGGCCCTAATGTTCCGTGTGGGAGTATGTCGCTTGTCGTAGCTTGTGGGCTCCGTCTAGTACTGCCACTGCGGAGCCACTGGGACGCGTGTCGTACTATTCACTGGTCCATTTTCATTTTAAATATTTAATTCTAAAAGTGTATTTCTCCAATAATTGAAAGTGAAAAATTCTCTTTAATTAGCCGGTAATTAGATTATTATTCGACAAAAACTGTATTTATGGCAATCAAAATTGAGCCGTTGGTGTCACAATCTGGGACAGTGTCAGTAACTGGGCCGTTTACCTTAATGATTATGAGGTTTAAGGACAGAAACATGATCCTTTAATTTTTTTCAAAAATTGGATTGCTTCAAACAAAAAAACCGTTCGATAGATCAAATTGAAACTTTACAGGGCGGTTGGTGGTGATACAACTAAATTGAAACTTTAGTGTATCAAAATAATTTATTAACTGTTAAAAAATATTTATTCAGCCATATCCAACTTTACATTTGTTAATAGTTAACAAATTCTGGTACATAACAATATATTACGTTTATTTGTGTCAAAGTAATTTATTAACCGTTAACTGTTAAAAAATATTTATTTCGCCATATTCACCTTTACATTTATTAACAATTAACAAATCCTGGTACATAGAAGTATATGTATATTGTCACCAAAATAGCTATAACTCCGTAAATTATTGGAATTAAAATAATTTCTTTTTTCAAAATCCTAGACCAGAATACTCCCTTAACCGACTCTTCCTTTTCTTTTTTAATACATCATTTGCAGCTTATCCGGAGCATCAGTTATTTATAGTTTTGAGCGAGTATCTCGAGCAGTCGATATCATAGACACGTGTATATATTTTTATGTGTTACGACATTACGCACAGAGTACAGCGATTACGAGAGCGAAAAAGACAGCTGCCGCATTGCCTCGTAAGGTTTCCTCTTTCACGAGGCAGTACCTTAGGGTCATCGATAATTGGCGTTTGGTTACAAGCTTCTCCCACACCGCGTTGAGGATAAAGTATTAAGAAAAAAAGGATCGTGCATCGTCCCTGGAGAATAGGAAAGATATACCAGCGATATCCAACTCCGAGACGGTATATGTTGAAGTCATATGTATCAATATTTATAGCGACCCCTTAATTTCAATTTCAAGGCTCTCAAGATCCCCACTTATTTCCCTTTGCGACGTATTTATAGATCTACAACTCAGATACTCGAGATCCGAGGAATTGAGAGAAGAAATTTTTTTTATATCACTCAGTGCAATAATGGATGCTTTTACGCTCGCAAGCGAACGTGAAAATGTCTATATTGCACCTCGTGATTTAAAATATCGTACATCACTCGTCAGAAAATGTTTTTACGCCGAGTGATGTAATGTACTATTATATATGAAGGAGGACGTTAAAAGTATACTTTTAAAGTCCTCCTTAAAAAGTATACTTTTTACGTCCTCTTTTATATACATGGAAAAAACGAGTTGGTTGTGGCAAATAACTGGTTCGCAAGATATGCTTTTAGTAATTGGTTGGGGCAACCATTTTCGTGGTTACCGTAACCAACTTTTTATTGGTTGGGTGTTTGGCAACCAATAAAATAGTTGCGGTAACGACGAAAATGGTTGCCCCAACCAACTAATTACTGATAGCATATCTTACAAACCAGTTAGTTGCCACAACCAACTCGTTTTTTCCGAGTAAGTTTTAGATCGGCGATGAGCCCAATATTATGGCGTTCAATCCGAGGATATGTTTCTTCACCTGAAAGGCAGAAAGTGTCGTCTGCAGGACTACAAGAGAAGCTAGTCCGAGCTCGACGTTTTAGTTCTATTATTCCGTCTCTGACTCGAGGCTACGGATGAGCCCGAGACAGAGGATTATGCTGTTCAGGAATCGCGTCAAAGAGGTTTATCCCCGAAAAATCGGTCACTCTTGAACTCGAACGATCACGATGCTTGGAAGAAAGAGAGTGACGATTTTTCTCTCTGTCCCTTTTTTCCTAGTTCGCGCACGCCGCACTCACAGTTATTTATCCCTGTGGAGCAACTCTATCGCCTTGTGAATTGTACCCAGGACACATGGATCGGTTGAAAAACGGTCATCATCGCAGCCGTCTCATGACCGAGTCCCCAGTCTCTCGTTGTAAGAGCATAAAAGTTTTCCTAATTCCGACAAAGTCCGAAACGCCCAGTGTTTAGTTCGCGTCTCGCACAACAGACCACCCCGCAGGCATTCATCGGTTTCTCGTCTCGAATTATTTTTATTTCCAGCATTGTCGTCACTTCCATACCATGCCTCATACCGCTGACCAGGTATTGGCAAAGAGCTTTCAACAAATCCACAAAGATTAAAAATTTTCACAAGGATTATCGCTCCGAGTTCCGCGCCGATTTTCCGTGCGCCCGTGGCCTTTTTCACCAAACTTTACTTCGCCGTACCTACATTGGTAATACTGATTTAGATTATATATGCCGGAGCTGGGCAAAGTACCGGACAATACTTCAAGTACTTCAAGAACTTCAAGTACAGTAAGTATTGAAGTATCAAGGACCAGCAGCACTTTAAGCACTTCAAGCACTTTAAGTACTTCGAGAACTTCAAGAACTTCAAGAACTTCAAGAACTTCAAGAACTTCAAGAACTTCAAGAACTTCAAGAACTTCAAGAACTTCAAGAACTTCAAGAACTTCAAGGTCTTCAAGAACTTCAATATCTTCAAGAACTTCAAGAACAAAATATAGTAAGTATTGAAGTATCAAGGACCGGCAGTACTTCAAGTACTTTAGGTACTTCAAGCATTTCAAGTACTTCAAGCATTTCAAGTACTTCAAGTACAAAGTGCAGTAAGTATTGAAGTATCAAGTATCAGCAGTACTTGTAGTACTACCTATTTTTTACTTGAAGTACTTAAGATTAAAAGTAATTGAAGTACAAGCATTGGAACAATCAAGTACCGAGTATCAAGTACTTTTCAAGTTTTCAGGTATATCTCGTAAGTTGTAGACTTACATTTGATTTCATATTCTCGTTTGATTTTTATTCGAGTACTTTTGGATCAAAATATATTTTCACCTTTCGCAATACACTGAGATAAGGAGAGAGCAGTTTGGAAGAGAAAAGAAGAAATAAAGAATATAAAACATGGATTGTTAAAACTACTCCAACTTCGTGTTCGTCTTCAAAAAACTGTCGTAGGCGACAGTTGGGGGACAGTAAGTCCATACGTGACGAAATATTATTTTCAATTACATATTCAAATGCTTTGTACATGCAACCATCAGCAAGACACATTCAAAAGTAATTGATACTTGTACTTGAAAAAGTACTTGAAGTACAGAAAAGTATTTGAAGTACAGAAAAGTATTTGAAATTTTAAGTACAATATTTGAAGTACTTTTTGAGTACTTCAAGGATTTTGCTTGAAGTAGTTTTACTTTGAATATACTACATGAACTCAAATACTTTTCTTTGTACTTGTTTTTGACTTTGTACTTTTTTTTGTATTGTAAAATAATTTTCTTTGCACTTGAAGTACAAAGAATTAAAGATAATTCAAAAATAGCATTGACGATTGTAATTACAATTTATTTTGATACAGGTCTGAAAAACAATAAATAAAGAATGTAATTGAAAAATCAAGTACAATACTTGAAGTACTTTTTAAGTACTTCAAGTATTCAAGGGTTGAAGTACTTTTAAGTACTTCAAGTATTTAAGTGTCGAAGTACTTTTTAAGTACTTCAAGTATTCAAGTGTTGAAGTACTTCAAGTACTGCCTTGCTCTGATATGTGCACGTTTATCACTATATACAAAGTTTCCATTCGATCCTGAAATTGTTTTAAAAAATTTCTAGATTGCAATAATTGTATCCCTTAGATCGGAATTATCGTATTATTTGATCCACAACGAGGCACCAGATGTCGAAATATTTTGTTACCCGATGCGACACAACGAACGGGGAATGAAATCTCCGAATGAAAATGTTTGCTTTTTCCTATGTAGACATTCCGTCGCGTTTATTATATACATTGGAAATTTTGGGGCTCCATTCACACCTGGCCGAGACTGTGTTGGGGCTCAAATATTTAACGAATATAAGATATATATGGGGCGTTACACGGCAAATCGGATACCATTTAGCTTTTGCATCTTCGATTTTGTTTGAAATTTTTTTATGTTTTAGTATTGATTGAATTTTTTTTCATTTTTTGTGTCGTACCGTTTTTAAGACATCGATTTTTCAAAAATGACATTGATATGAAAATGACATGGTATTTTTAGTTAAAATTAAAATACGGAAATTGAAAAATTGAAAATTCACTCAGGCTTAAAAGTTGTAGAATGAATGACAGTTTTTTACAAAAAAAAAAAAATTAAGAAAATCGATCCGTACGTGTTTTTTGTAAATCAACAATTTATACTTAAAACTTGAAAATCTTATAGAAAAACGATTCGAAATTTTTTTTCGATATTTTTTAAAATCAAAAGTACGTTTAAATACAAAGATGTTGAGTAAACAACGTCCCGCCCGACTCATTTTTCGCAAAGTTATGAACCTTTAAAAAAAAAGGAACGTAATATTTGAAAAATCGATATCTTGAAAACGGTTCAACAAAAAAAAATTGAAAAAAATCATGGAGGCTTCTTTCGACCGATACTAAAACATAACAAAATTTCAAAAAAATCAGAGATGCAAAAGCTAAATGGTGTCCGACTTGGCGTAAAATGCCCCATATACATGTGTCTGCAATACATCTATATATATGTATGCAAGTACGGAGTGTTTGTGTCGTCTTTTCTCGCGGGTCCAAAACGTGTCGCCAAGTGACCGTCAGATTCCAACAGATTAGCCGCTTACGTCGACAGGTTAACCTGCTTAACTTTTTAAGTTTAGAAATCGCATTAGAACGAGGCTGATGCTGGTCTACCCCTGGAAAGTATATATATATATACTATCCCTTGATCATGGACACTGGATACACCCTGAATTTTCAACGAAGCGTTGACGAAAGAGTCGAACGCTCATAGTTCGGCGTCAAATGCGTCGAACGCTCATAGTTCGGCGTCAAATGCGTCGAACTATGCGCGTTCGACTCCTTTTTCCTCACGAATGCACACGATGCAAATAGGAGAGAAATTTTTTTTCCCCGTACGTTTGTCACTTGCTCGTCACACGACGAGCTTAACCCTTTCTTATGCGGTGGGATCATCTCGGAAAAAGATTTCCCGCGAATTTTGATCTCTCCTTTTTCTTCTCTCGCTGACTCTGTTAAATGTCCAGCAGAGTCTTTCTTCTTTGATGCGATATATTTGAAGTTCCCGCTTCTGTGAGATGTTCTCGGATTTCCGTCAATCTCTGCGACATCCGCGCCCTCTTTGATGCGGATCGACACTTGGAAGATTATAGCTTTAACTCTTGGAATTTTTTTCGTCTTCTCGACTTTTTGAGCTCGAGAACTTGCGGGGGATCTCGTCACTGTCGAATGCGAGATCGATTTTTTTTTGTGTTGCATTCTTGTAATATACTCGAGAGGTCGAAAAGTCGGTTTTTGCGCTGTTGAACCTGTCGCGAATACTATGTATTGTATTTATTTTTGGCATTGTGAGGTTAAAGCGATTAGCCATAATTTTTTAGTCAAATTCGAAAAGCGAGAGGCTGGGGCACAACGCCCCCCCCCCCCCTTAAGGGGAGATATATACACCCAGGAGCCGGAAAAAAGGTAACTTTTGTGAATTTTTTTTAAGGGAAACTATTTGAAATTCCGGATTGGGAGTTTTTCTATCTTAAAGTATACACATTCAGAAATATGTTCATTTTTAGAAATATCGATTTCACATTCAGAAATATGTTCATTTTAGAAATATCGATTTTTAACAAAATGGCGGACTTTGAACACAACATAGCGATTTTTCGACTAAAAATGAGTTATTTGTTATGTTCCAACGTTTGTTGGAACATAACAAATGGTACATAACATAAATCATGCAACAATTTGTTGCATGATTTATCTGCTTTATCTGCTGAAAAGGCACACAGATTCGAATCCTCATTTCTGTGAGGTCAAAAAAAAAATATTGAAAAGCGAACATAAAATAACGTGGCGTGCAACGAGGAAAATCAGGCCGAGGCCTTTATTAAGCTTTTTCGAACCATCGCGCGAGGGAAAAGTCCGCCCAGATTTTCGTGGTTCATTTTACTGGATATGGACATCAGGAGCGGAAAACGCGTTTCTGTTGGTTCACAAAATACATATTATATATATTATATATATAGGTATATATATATAGAGAGAGAAAGAGACGGAGAGGCATGTATACATATGAAAGGACACCGCCGCAGTTTTTCCCTTCTGGAGCGAAGGAAGAAATGGAAAAATACGAAGAAGGCGACGAAAATGTCCTGGGGTTTTTCAGGGGTGTAGCGAACACGGCGTGCTCCTATACGATAATGATGTAATGAGTGCTACGGCCCTCCGATTGGCTACGCCTGCCCGAACCTTCAATCTTTTCTTTCCCTCAAGCGACAAAAACGAAGTGTCCTAAAATCCAAAGAAAAAAAAAAATCGTCCAAAACATTTCCTCGAAAATACGACCGTGACGCTTTTACATCATTTTCATATCGTTTTGATTCTAGAAATCTGATCCACAGAAATTATATCCAGCATAATTGATTTACTCATAAACACAAGTCAGTCAAATTCGAAGAAACTCCTGGATCAACAACAAAAAATTGATCTCGAGCTTCAGATCGTATTTTGGTCCAGAATTTTGAAAAAATAATAAGTTTTTTTGCATATTATTCAAGTGTAGACCTTTTAGAAGATATCCTAGAAATTCCAATAATATGCGGACTTGTAGCTATTTTAGTGACGCAGCAACTACGCTCGTTACGTTGGAGCGTAAATTTAGTGGAGTATTCTGGTCTAGAATTTTGAAAAAATAATTACTTTTTTTTGCATATTCTTAAAGTTTAGACCTTTACTAATATATCCTTGAAAGGAAATGTTTTAATTCAAATAATGTATAGAGTTATAGCTATTTTACTGATGCAGCTACTATGCCCGTTACGTCGGAGCGTAAGTTAAAGGGTGTATTCTGATCTAGAATTTGAAAAAAATCTTTTTTTTTTTGCATATTCTTAAATTGTAGTTCTTTAATGATATATCCTGGGAAGGAAATTTCTAAATTACAATAATTTACGGAGTTATAGTTATTTTAGTGACGCAGCAACTACGCTAGTCACGTTGGAGCGTTACTTTAAGGGGGTATTCTGGCCTAAATTTAGAAAAAATCATTTTTTTTGCATCTTTTTAAAGTTTAGGCCTTTAATAATGTATTCTCAAAATGAAAATTTTTAATTCCAATAATTTATGGAGTTATAGCTATTTCAGTGACGCAGAAACTAGACGTTTTCCTCAAAACTACTTTTTTCAACACTCCTGACATGATATCTCAAGTTCTTCTCAACCGATTTACTTCAAATTTTTCATCAATCTTCAATGTATAACTCTCTATCACCTCTGACATTTTTGTATCAAAATTATTTTTTTTACTATTGTAAAAAAATTAAAAACTATGGAAAAAACAGTCGAACAACTCCTTTTTTCGTTCAGACAGCCACCATTTTGCGAAATTATTTTTTTCTGTTTTCTCTGATGTTGGGGCTATAACGACATTCTTACTAATTAAGAATCTTTTTTTTTTATTTTGTATCGGATGACTGGAAACGTTGCAATCGTGTCAGCCAGCACACCCTTTTTTTTAGTGCCAGCTTATAAATTTGTTAGCTTACAAATTAGGTTATAAATTGTACCAGCTTATAAATTTTTTAATTTTCATGTTTTTTTCTCGAATTTTTTTTTGTTTATTGTCAAAATATTAATAAATACGTTGCAAGAAAAAACATTGTTTTTTTTATCGAGTTCGACAAAATTTTTCTAGACCAGAATACCGCCTTAAAATTAACATTTATGCTAACATTATCTTATGATTGAAAATTATTGAAAATCATTAATATTAATTCGTACGGGTCGGAGATTTCGAAAATTTGCACAAATCACGAGCTGCACGAGTCCTTCCCTCCTTTTTGAGGATTTTCCAGCGAGGGAATCGTGCAGAGGGGTTGAGAAAGTTCAGGATTTGGAATGGAGCGAGAAAAGATCCAAGCAGAACATATATATGGAGCATTCCATCCCAAATCTGACAGTTTGAAAAACTTTTTTTTTATGTCCTCAAATTTTTTATATTTCTTAGTACCCATCAAAGACCCTTGTTGATAAATCTTGATATTTTTTTTATTACTCGTTCATAAGACCAAAAAACCGGCTCTTTTTTCGGTATTTTGGTCATAACTTCTTTAATAACGGTCCAAATAAACAGTTTTTTTTGTTCTTTCTGGCCTTTTCAGAACAAAATACGACAAAAATATTCAACGTATTTTTAAATGAGTTTTTTGAGATTTAAACTTTAAATTGCGTTTTTAAAAGTCAGTGTATATTTTGATTTTTTCAAAAAAAAATTGTTTTAAACATCTATCTATTCAAAACAACCTTTAAGAACCTTTCAGACTAGTCCGGTCGTGGGTTTTCCATAAATAATTTTTTTTTTCGATTTTTGAAAATAAATTTTTTTTTCTGTCAATTATTGTGACTATCAATTTTCGTTACTATTTTTTTCATTATTTAGAATTTATTTTGACACTTTTTTATAAAACTTTTTAAATACATTTTTTTTTTATTTTTCAAAAATCGAAAAAATAGTAGTTATAAAAATCCCACGATCGGACTAGTCTTAAAAGTTGTCGAATAGATAGATGTTGAAAACAAAAAATTAGAAGAAACATCAAAATATACACTCACTCTTAAAAACGTGATTTAAAGTTTAAAACTCAAAAAACTCATTAAAAAACTTATCGAATATTTTTGTCGTATATTTCTGAAAAGGCATAAAAAACTAAAAATAAAAAAAAAAAAACTTCTAATTTGGACCATTATTAAAGAACTTTCGACCAAAACATCGAAGAAGAGCGGTTTTTTTTGTTAATTCAATATCTTTCGAACCCGTAATAAAAAAAATCTCAAAATTTATCAGCAAGGCTCTTTTGATGGGTACAAAAAATATAAAAAATTTGAGAAAAAAAAAAGTTTTTCAAACTGTCCAATTTGGGGTGGAACGCCCCATGTACAACGTAATGTACGGATCGCCACGGGGTGACGACATTTTCGCGGCGGGAGAGAGGTCAGACCTGAGACCTCGCGTATAATAAAGTCGTCATTCTGGCGTTGAAAAGACGTGCGCGCTCTCTGCCCCGAAAAAGATGTATTTCTTTGCATTGGGCATTTCGAGAAAATATATATTCCTGACTCCCAACGATCTCATCAGCATCCTCTCCTGATCCTTCCATTATTGCCATACATGTAAAGCAAAAAGTCCGGCTGTTTTTGTATGTTTCCGGACGCTTCGCAGACCCTCAACATCCCTCTGGACAGTGTCCAGCGCTTGGAGGTGTAGCAGCGGCGACTCTGTGATGCTTTCTGACTGACCACCAGCGCATTTTGCTCTCTCTCTCTCTGCCCTTATATACCCACACATTCCAATATTCGGCGCACACATATACATGCCACCCCCGTTGAATTCAACCCCCCATAGTCAGAAAAAAGGACTCTCGATAATGATCGACCGTGTCGTCTCAAAGCCGACGCAGAGCCGGCTTCTTTGAACTTTGGTCGTTCACGAGTCTCTGCCCACCAGTTTTCGAGCAAACAAATCATGACTCTGTCATCACAGCGAGAAATATGTGCGATAGTGTTTTTATTTTTCATCCGAAATTCCAGTCACGACTCCGTGAATTCGCTCCCAACACGACTATCGACGTGTATCGACTTAAGAGGAGGCTAAATACCGACATTTTTCGTGCGAGTGCGAGAGAGAAAGGATGATAGGGGTCGTGTGAGAGCGAGAGAGAGGTCCGAATGTCGCCTTTAGCCTCCTCTTAAGAGGAGGCTAAATACCATTTTTATTCAATCCCTAAATTATCGACGTATCATCGTCGTCCAGTCTTTCTCCGACAACCGTGGATGAAAATTAATTACATTTTGACAATTAAGAGGGGGATAAATTAATTAACAATTAATTGTCAATTGAGAGGCTAAAATGCGTTACAGCTAATGCCAACGAACTCACTCGAGCCCCCTAAATATTATAGGTCACTCGTCAGAATCCATGGTGCTGCCCTCACTCGCACGTCTGTGAACTACATTTCGCCATTTCGTTTTTCAATAAAACTACAATTTATCCTCAATTTAGCCTCAATTTAGCCTCACTCTTGGTTTTACCCAAAATGCAGTAAAAGTTTAATAATTTAAGTTTTTCAATTACAGTTTCTTGGTGGTAAGTGAATCTGTAAATTTTTTTTTTGTTTTTCGAAAATTTTTTAGTGAGGCTCCATTCCTGCCATTGTTCCGATGATGTTGTTAAAATTTTATTCAATTCCATCCATTTGTATAAGAGCAAGTTTGGATGGCAATTTCGAGGTGTTAGTGTCGGTATTTAGCCTCCTCTTAAGGTTGTTTAGAAGCAAATCACGTTTAATGGGAAAATTCTGAAAATTTGGTATGTTTTTCAATGAAGTATTTAGGAGGTCGTACAAAAATTTCATGTTTATTTGGAAGCTCGTTATCGAATAATTGAGATTAACAAATTAAATAAAATTATATGTAGTCTTGTGGAAACTGATGTAACTTTGCGATAAGTTTTTTTTTTGACCTCTCAATTCTTTAATATCCACAATATACTGAAAGCAAAGGAAAGAAAACGAAGTTTATTGATAATTTTTTTTTATTTGTTTAAAAAATTGTTTTTAACAAAACGTTAATTTCTTAACAACGAGCTTCCTAATCGTCGTGAAATTTTTATAAATACCTCATACAAAAATATACCAAATTTTCAGAATTTTCTCATCACTTTTTATTTTAATCCTTAAGGAGGTTGAAGTAATGATGATAGAATTCTGAAAATTTGGTATGTTCTTACATGAAGTATTCAGGAGGTCGTGTAAAAATTTCACTACGATTAAGAAGCTATTTATTGAACAATTAACATTCAAAGGTTTCATAGCTTCTAAACAACCTTAATTAGGGAAGACATAAATGAGGCCATTGGGAAACATGATACCTAAATATTTAATGTATTGATTGATTTATGGTCTTGTTTTGAGTATTATTCTGTCAGATCGAACGATTTTCCAATTAAACAAATTAAGTTAGAGAAGGTTTGAGTAGTCAATTTGGGAGAGGCCTCTATTCTACACATTTTTATTCTACACATGACATTTTCACAAAAGTTTCTACACAAATTATTCTACACGAGAAAAGTGCTAAGGAATGTTATTTTACACAAGAGAAGCTGCAAGAAATATCATCCCCCACAAAATTATTCTACACCGATTTCTACATCCATTATTCTACCCAAGAGAAGTGACGAAGAATATTATTCTACACCAAATTATTCTACACCGGTTTCTACACACATTATTCGACACCAGCAACCCGGTATAGATTTTTTTTTTGTGTAGAATAATATGCCTTGCCATTTTTCTTTTGTAGAATAATTTGTGTAGAAAATGTTGTGTAGAAAATGTTATGTGTAGAATAAAAATGTGGAGAATAGAGGCCTTCCCCTTAATTTGTGCTAAACTTTGAAATTTGTTTCTACAAATATTTATGAATTTATCATCAATGCAGCATGCATCATCGATGTAATATTTTTAATGATGATTATGTATAAAAATGTAGTTAGGAAATACTAATTCATTAATTTAACACTATAGAGGATTGTTTACGAATTCTGTATGAGTTCTATGATAGTATCACATAATAATAATAATAATAATAATAATAATAATAATAATAATAATAATAATAATAATAATAATAATAATAATAAATTAATAATATATTGTTAATGTATGCATTATTATTATTATTATTATTATTATTATTATTATTATTATAGAATAGTATTATGATAATTATATGATCATAATAATTATGAATAATAACGTAAATAGGGAATTAATGAAGAATCTTTGGATGAAAAAAAAATTAGCTTACAAAAATACGAAATTATTCTAGAAAAAAAATGCGCAAGAATGTATCTAATTAAAGAGTGACGTAAAACAGCTGATACGACGGTTAATTAATCAGGAAATTCGTATTTATAAAAATAATACTTGAAAATTTGCGAAGAAATGAGAAAAAACTTGAAGTTATGATGCTTTATCTTAGAAAAATAATTATTCCTCTATTTTCATCTCTGATGAGTTCTAATAAATATTGTCGATTAATAAATAACAAGGAATCAAATGTTGTTAGTCCTTAAAAAATATTTATTCAATTTATTAACTGTTAAAAAATAATTGATTTCGCCAAATTCGATTTTACATTTGTAAACAGTTAACAAATCCTGTTACATTGTTTTCTCAGTTTACATGGAGGGGAATTTGTGGTTAGGAAAATGATCAAAAAGGATGACGAAGGCTGCTATTATGTCGCTAAACACGGGAAGTCCGTACTTTAATTGTACAGCGATTGATTTCTCGAATCGATCAGGAAATTCTACACGTGTGTGTTATGAGCGCAGTATTTCGGTGCCAGGAATATCCATTGTGATCCTTATTATATGACAATAACATGGCGGATTTTCAGGTATGATTTCAGTCAGTCCAGAAAAGGAGTATCAGAGAGAATGAGAGGAAACTCGTTAAGCCATGCATGGAGAGCGCACAACTGAGCGTTTGTGGAGCTGAATGCGAGTGCTTATGCGCATTGGCGCAGGTGGACGTCCGACCTGAGGCAGCAGGATTCCTCTTCACCGTCGCCCCCACACTCAATCCCTTCACCCTTTCTCAATCGTTTTATATTCTCGGGCCTATAATCCTGTTAGGAAACAATGAGCACGAAACAATACCCGTGGGCAGAGTTTATCGGATTTGTGTGTAGCAACGACGTTCACAAGAGGCTTCCCAGTTTCTTCTCCCTAAAATTCTTCGCTGCTGCATGATCGTTGCACACATTACCAGCAAATGTCCCTCCGGTCTGTGTCCAATTTACGGGGAAAGAGAAAATAGCCGATTATAGTTACCGATACTAGGAACATTGAAAATCCCCGAACGCATTCAATCCTATAAACACGAATCCTAATCTCCACTTTTTCAGTGTTATTCTCCGATGAACTTGAATTCAATCGTTGATTAATCGAATTGGGAAGCCTCTATTCTACAAATTTTTATTCTACACAGAAAAAGTCGCGAGGAATGTTATCCTACACTGGAGAAGTTGCAGGAAATATTATTCTACACAAAATTATTCTACACAAAAGTTTCTACACACATCGTTCTACACAAGAAAAGGTGGCAAGAAATATGATTTTATTCTACACATTATTTTCTTAAACGTTACAGCCTTTAGCAAAATTTACCACTGGAATGGATGATCACGTTGCAAAGTTTCTGTCGTTTTTTTGGTTGGATAAAAAACGTTGCATGCAGAGTTTTGCTACAGACTGTAATGCGTAGAAAAATAATGTGTAGAATTGAATACTATTTCCTGCCACCTTTTTTTTGTGTAGAATAATGCGTGTAGAAACTATTGTGAAACCAATGTGTAGAATCGAGTTGTGAAAATAGTAATGTAAAAGTAATGCATTACCCATTACTTTAAACAATATGTATTGGATAAGTTTTCCGTTACAAATTATAAAAGTAACGAGTAATGAATGAATGTTCCATTACAAATGAAAATAGTAATGTGTAATATAGGTTCCATTACAAATAAAAAAATAATGTGTAATGTATATATGTTCCATTACAAATAATAAAGGTAATGTGTAATGGTTGCATGTGCCATTACAAATTTAAAAAAATAACGTGTAACGAATGAGTGCTCCATTACAAATAAGTGTTTCTACGAAAATTTGGAACAGGTACTGTTTTGCTCAAAGGTAAGGTCAATTGCTTTTTTTTTCAATCGTAATTTGTAATGGAGCACTTATCCATTACACATTACTTTTTTTAATTTGTAATGGCACATGCATCCATTATACATTACTTTTTTAATGTGCAATGGAACACGTATTCATTACACATTACTCTATTATTTTGTAATGGTAAACTTGTTCGCTTCACATTATGCAGTGTAACGGTTAATGAATACAGTAATGCATTATCAAAATAATGTATTATTTACAACTCTGGTGTAGAATAATAACGTGATCAATAGAGGCCTCCGGAGCACTATCTCCCTGTGTAGAATAACCCGGAGTAGAATATTTTTTGTGTAGAATAATAGGCCTTGCCACTTTTCTTCTGTAGAATAATGTGTGTAGAAACAGGTGTAGGATAATATTCCTCGCCACTTCTCTTGTGTAGGATAATGTGTGTAGAAAACGGTGTAGAATAATTTTGTTTAGAATAATATTCCTCGCCACTTCTCTTGTGTAGGATAATGTGTGTAAATACCGGTGTAGAATAATATTCCTCGTCACTTCTCTTGTGTAGAATAATGCGTGTAGATATCAGTGTAGAATAATTTTGTCCAGAATAATATTCCTCGCCACTTCTCCTGTGTAGAATAACGTGTGTAGAAACCGGTGTAGAATATTTCTTGCAACTTCTCTTGTGTAGAATAACAGTCGTTGCCATCTTTCGTGTGTAGAATAGAGGTCTTCCCAAATGAATATGCCTTTTGATAGTTCCCAGAGATATTGCCAGAATAACAAAATGAACAAATAGTATATTTTAAAAAAATGAGAAATTGCAATAATCGAATTATGCATCGTAGAAGTAAGTTTATTCGTAGGGAAAGCTATAGGATCTCTGGAACAAAAATGGCCAAAGCACCGAGAAGTGATGGACGTTGGGAAAGTGCTGCCGTCGTATGTACACACGGAGATTGTAGGAAACACGAGCGGGCGCAATGTATACATATATATATATATACATAAGAATCTGAAGAAGTGAGACGAGAGTGAGAGAAAGAGAAGAGGGTCCCCCCGGATTTGTTTGTATTTCACAGCGGTGTTGCGGCTGCGCCCTCCCCACCATCCAGAAGTTTGTTCCCCCCTATCCGCTGTTCCCGCTGGTGGAGGAGCAAGCTGGCCTCCGCGTATAAACGCAAGGGAGCACAGCCAAACACACTAGCGCGCCCTTCTTATGTTTGCATTGTTTGCTGTCAAACATTGAGCCCAAACACAAGGAGTGGGGATCGACTCTGGTGCACGACGGGGTGAAGTAGGTTTTCGTTGTTGAACCTCATTGGAGAGAAATTTCATCGGGCGCGTCTGTCTCTTCACGTAGGCGTGGTCAGCGCCGAGGATATAAAAAGGTCGTGAAGGTGGGGAGCAGCCAGATACGCGTGACCGCTCAGACGGTGCACTTCGTAAACCTTCTCGCCTCGCGGTCATCAGAGTCACCTCTAGCGCGGACAAAGATACAAACAGTTTCGGAAAAGTGCAAAGAAACAAAGAAATAACGGTCGAGACAGTGTGTGATCCAAGTGGAAGGGAGGCTTAACACTTTTGAGACACAAGTGACGGTGTGGCAACGTCCAGTGAGACATTGAACGGGAAAAGTGCTTTTATTTGATCACAACGTTCTTTGTGAACTAAAGTTCTACGACGGTGTCTTGTCGTCGCGATTCAGCGACAATTGACGGACAGAGATAGACGCGCATCGAAGAGACGATTAGTTATCAGCCGAAATGGTGAACATGGAGGGTGAGCAACAAACGGTCACGGCTTCACCGCCACCGCGTGCGACGCTCGGTAAAAGTGACTTCAGCATTCGTTGCATCGTACCGGAGGCTTGCGCAGTAAGTAGCCCGGACGTTTCGAACGTTGACGACAGCGACGATTCCAGTGATCTCGATGTCACTGGTGATGGTGCCGAGACACCGCCGCTGGATTGTTCGCGAAACGGTTCATCGACGAGTCCCTCGTTGCAATCGCGAGACTCGAACGGTCGTGATCAACAGTCGGAGGACGATAAGAAATCAAAGAAACCGCCGTACAGTTACAACGCTCTGATCATGATGGCGATACGCCAGAGTCCGGAGAAACGTTTGACCCTGAACGGCATCTACGAGTACATAATGCGGCACTTTCCGTATTACGAGAACAACAAGCAGGGCTGGCAGAATTCGATAAGGCACAATCTGTCCCTGAACAAGTGCTTCGTCAAGGTACCGCGTCATTACGACGACCCGGGCAAGGGAAACTACTGGATGCTCGATCCGAGCTCGGAGGACGTTGTCATCGGCGGTACGACCGGTAAATTGCGAAGAAGAACGACCGCGGCGTCGAGATCGCGTTTGGCAGCTTTCAAACGAAGTGTCGTACTCGGTGGTCTCTATCCAAGTCCCTATCCACCTCCCGGTTGGCCGGCTTCTCTCTACAGTCTGCCCTATCTTCATCGCGCCACCAGTTGTTATCCAGCGGCACCGGGACCATACGCTACACCCGCGGGTTATCCAGCGAGTTTGTTGCCTGGCGCAGCTACGAGTACAACGGCCTCCGGTATGCCGTGCAAACCTCAGGCATTGCCAGCTAGTGCCGCACCGCAGACCCACGGAGCTTTCTCGATGGAGAGATTACTTCAAGCGCCAAGTGGATATCCAAGTGGTATCGGTGCACCGGGGATTTCTGGACCAGCGAATCCCTACGACTTCTATACGACGCTGAGGAACCTTGCGGCCCATCAACAGCAGCAGCAGCAGCATCATCATCATCAGGCCATGTTTGGCCAGCAGCATCAGCGTTATCATATGGCGCAGCAGCAGCACCAACAACAACAGCAGCAGCAGCAGCAGTCCCATCATCTTACGAGTCAACCAACATCGACAACGGCATCACCGGGAAGCAGTCCCGAGCCAATGAGTCCACATTCGCCGAATCCCGTCAACATCTGCGGCTCCGTCGGTCAACAACAGAGACAGCATCATCCTCACAGTCCTCCTCAGCTATTGCTCAAGCCAATCACCGTTCTCACCGGCAGACAGAGCTGAATTGTCCTCTCTTTGTAGGGCTGAGAGAGCTTTTGTCCTCAAAGTGTCGACAAGCGACGAATGGGCATTGAGCAAACAAAAGAGGCCTCGAATTGGAACTCGAGAATCTCTGTGTCGGGTCAGACAACGATGCACCAGTGATACCGATTCCGGTGTGTGTGCGTGTGTGTGTGTGTGTGTGTGTGAGAGAGAGAGTGAGAGAGAGAGAGAGAGAGAGAGAGAGAGTGTCCCGAAGGAGTCAAGCGGAGAGATCACGAAACGGCGATGACTCTCTCTAGTTCATCATGATATTAGAAAGAAAAATGTTAATTTCTGAATTTGTTGATGCTATTCAACTTATTGCGGAGAATTATTAATTTGACGACACGATGGACCCGATCGACATGAATTTTTGCACATTTGCTGATATTGTTTTTAATTGACATTCGATCGTTCGATGTACATTCGAATGTTGTGCTTGGCGCTTTGAACGAATAAAATTGCGCGTCGATTAGAAAATTTCGAGGCACTTTACCATAATTATAACACACATTTGCCTCCCGAGTGATCCATGTTATTTCTTAGTAGAGTAATATATTGTATATAAGAAAAAAGTCTCCCTCTCTACGAATATAAATATATATATATATAAATAGATATATTATAAATGATGATATTATCTATTGTCTAGATCTATGATTCGACGTAGAGCGTAAAATAGCGAGATCTCTCGTTGTGTACATAAATTAGAACGAAGAAAAAGAGGCGAAGAAAATAAATTATTGTAAATAAGAAAGAGGCGAAGAAGAGGACGAGCAGTGTGTATTCGACGATTTGAATACGTAAACTCTCGTTTTGAACAAAAGTGATCGAGAAGTCTGTATAAATGTGAAAATAAATGTTCAAAAATTTTTCCATAATTCATCTTGTGTCTGCATATTTTTTTTTCTTGACGTTGCACGAACCTTCCCTGAAACTCCCTGAAAATAATGCGAAATCGACGATCTGCGATTCAATCGATTAAATTAACGCGACAAGAAAAAATCAACGCTGTGAGACGAGAAAAAAAAGGACGAGGACCTTTTGCCGGAGGATCGGAATATTCGAGCCGATCGTAAAACTAACAGGCAAAACCCGCTGACTGTCAAAACATCGGTGTATAAAATCGTCGTGCCAGGTCGGTTCGGTACCGCGCGCGAGACAATCGCAAGAAATAAAGGCAAAGGCCCGATGGACGCAAACAAACGAATAAACTTCGGAGATGGTTTACGGCGCCATGGAGTAGGTATGCACACGTATATATATATATATATATATATATATATATATATATATATATATATATATATATATAACTACCATAAACCATATTTCATTGACGTTGCGAAATAACTTGGGGAATTTGTCTTCGGGCCTTAGTACAAAATTTAGAGGTCTTCGGAAGATCCTCTTCAAGTTGCATCGCGACGGAAGATGAAGCGGGAAGAGAGAAAAGAGCGAATCCTTCTGACACATATTTCGGTTCAGATAAAATTTTTCATTGATTTTTCTAATTTCACAACTTGAGCTGTATTTTTCGGGGGATGCGTGCCAAAGATTTTATTTGATTGTTCCACACTGAGAAAAAAATTTACCAGGATTTGTCAATTGTCAACAAATGTAAAATTGAATACGGCGAAAGCAATTATTTTTGAACAGTCGATAAATCGAAGAAATATTTTTTAACAGTTAATAAATTAAATAAATATTTTTCAATGGTTAATAAATTATTTTGACAAATAAAATATTTCTTGACTAATAAAATGTTTTCTCAGTGCAATCATGGTGAGAATTCCACGCGACATTTGATCGTCGAGACTTTATTTTTCGGCTGGTAGAATTTCAGATGAAAATTCGATCGATTTTATCACGCTTTATCGTACAATCGTTTTGGGGATGTCTGATTTCTTTAGAGCCGATCGATAATCGTCGATGGTTTTTCTGAATAGAAAACGTTTTATCATGGCTTACGATTGAAATGAGCATTGTAACTTAGGCCTTATGTCGTTTCTATCGCACGAAAATTACCGTCGCGTTTCATATTTAATAATTGCAGAGAAGTTGTGGAAAATCGTTCAGTTCCGATGGAAAAAAATCGTGTACATTTGTGATACATTTTTTTGGAGTAAAAGAATTTGTCATAGTTTTGGTTTCACTTTGAAATTACATCATTTTTATCGATTCTTGGTAATGAATTTTGTATCAAACGACTTTATTTGTCTCATGTTAATAATTGGGGGAAGGATGTGGAAAATCGTTCATCTCCGATGAAAAAAAAATGGTGTACATTTGTGGTATGTTTTTTGTAGTAAAAGATGTTTCATGTTCAATAAATGCAGGGAAGTTGTGGAAAATCGTTCATTTCCGATGGAAAAAAATTGTGCACATTTGTGGTACATTTTTTGGAGTAAAAGGATTTTTTGTTTTCACTTTGAAATTACATCATTTTTATCGATTCTTGGTAATGAATTTTATATCAAAGGACTTTATTTGTCTTATATTAATAATTGCAGGGAAGATGTGGAAAATAGTCCATTTCCGATGGAAAAAAATCGTTTACATTTATGGTACATTTTTTGGAGTAAAAGGATTTTTTGTTTTCACTTTGAAATTACATCATTTTTATCGATTCTTGGTAATGAATTTTATATCAAAGGACTTTATTTGTCTTATATTAATAACTGCAGGGAAGATGTGGAAAATAGTCCATTTCCGATGGAAAAAAATCGTTTACATTTATGGTACATTTTTTGGAGTAAAAGAATTTGTCATACTTTTATTTTACTTTGAAATTACATCATTTTTATCGATTCTTGTTAATGAATTTTACATCAAACGACTTTATTTGTCTCACATAAATAATTGCAGTGAAGATGTGGAAAATCGTTCATTTCCGATGGAAAAAAATGGTGTACATTTGTGGTACATTTTTTGGAGTAAAAGGATTTTTTGTTTTCACTTTGAAATTACATCATTTTTATCGATTCTTGGTAATGAATTTTATATCAAAAGACCTTATTTGTCTTATATTAATAATTGCAGGGAAGATGTGGAAAATAGTCCATTTCCGATGGAAAAAAATCGTTTACATTTATGGTACATTTTTTGGAGTAAAAGAATTTGTCATACTTTTATTTTACTTTGAAATTACATCATTTTTATCGATTCTTGTTAATGAATTTTACATCAAACGACTTTATTTGTCTCACATAAATAATTGCAGTGAAGATGTGGAAAATCGTTCATTTTCGATGGAAAAAAATTGTTTACATTTATGGTACATTTTTTGGAGTAAAAGAATTTGTCATAGTTTTGTTTTCACTTTGAGATTACATCATTTTTATCGATTCTTGTTAATGAATTTTATGTCAAACGACGTTTCTGTTTAACAATCAATCGATTATCGAACATAGAAACAAAACCGAAATAACTTGATTGACCGTGGACTTAAAAAGTCCAGATTACAATCGCCATTCATTTTTATTACATTTCAAAATAATGAAAAAAAATCGATGTTCCAATATTTTTTGCAAAACATCGATTCACAGTAACAGGTTTTTAAAAATAATTAGTTATTACACATCAATGTTGTTTAAAGATAATTTTAGTTCGATATCTAAAGAATCTCGATATCTCGAAACGTTCTCGAGTTATTAATTATTTCCAGACATTTTTTCTCAATATGATTTCTCGATGTTTTGCGACATTTTGAGCACATTGGTATAAAAAACTAAAAAAAAAAAATCGCAAAATCAAAGCTTCCTTTAGGGGGAAACAAAACGATATTTGTTAACCCCTTCAAACAGGTCACAAATTTTTCCAAGTACAATTTCCAAACTTTTAAAAACATTTCAAACTCACTGGCACTAAAATCTCAGTGACAAAGAAAATTTTATAAAAAGAGCTTCCTCTAAAGACGAAAAAAATAAATAAATTAAGGCAGTACGTGCCGCAATGTCTGTACATATTTTGCGTAATATCTCGAACGATGTGCGATCTCTCGAACGCATATACACACGTGTATATGTGTATATATGGGGCATTCCAGCTGTAACCGAGCGGCCATTACCTCGACATTTTTTTTTCGTAATGCCGATTTTTTTCTGTTACTTTTCGACAAAAAAACATACGTATTTCTCAAAAAAAAAATTGTTCATCCTCTCCCGTTTTATCACCTTTCGAAGTACAATTTTTTTTTTCGACAATAGTGTATCCTCCGATTTTTTTCAAATAAACTGACAAAAAAGTGAATTTAAAACCGCATCTTTTGATCGCTATCACATCATGGAGTAATCATTTTTAGATTTTTTCTATGTGTATGAAAATTTGAAAAATGTGTTTTCAATGTATACAAAAATAGACAATGTTTATGTACACATAAATATTCTAACTGTATTAATAAATAGCATCAACAACGTTACCTATGTATTTACTCTTTTTTTACGAATAAAAACACATTTTTCAAACTTTCATACACATAAAAAAAATCGAAAAATAATTTCTCCATGATGGGATAGCGATCAAAAGATGCCATTTTAAATGTACTTTTTTGTCAATTTACTTGAAAAAAATCGGAGGATACACTCTTGTCGAAAAAAATTGTACTTTGAAAGTTGTTAAAACGGAGGAGGATGGAAAATAATTTTTTTAAGAAATACGTATGTTTTTTTTTGTCGAAAAGTAACTGAAAAAAAATCGGCGTCACAACAAAAAAATGTCGAGGTAATGGCTGCGCGGTTGTAGCTGGAATGCCCCATACATACGATTAGGGCTTATTAGGTGTATGTGGAAGCGTATGAAACTGAGTGAAGGGTGCGTGCGTGCTTCAAACGAGAGCACGTACGCCTGGACGAAGTAATACGCGTCCACGTATCCACGAGCGATTTACCACGGGGGAGGCGGCGGAGGAGGTTGAAGGGGGGGGGGGGCGAAAGAGATAGATCGCGAGTCGAGTGGAAGATGAGCCAAAACGGTAGTGGAAAAGAGGACTAACACGACGTTTGTGCTATATAACAAACCTATATAAGCATATATAAATTATATATTAGACTGATTAAAAAAAGCGACTATTTTTTTTTTTAAATCCCCTATTAAATACTTCTGGGGAGGTGAAAAAAGGTGCCTCTTAAAAGCAGAGCCCTTAATATTAATATTTAGCGGTCTCTCATCGCGTATTTCTATTTCCCATTTAAATAACACAGGAAAAAAAATTTGAAACTTCGAATTTTTTTTCAATGTACCAAAATGAAGGACACATGTTATTGTAGGGAATTGAACGCTCTATAAAAAATATCTCCTATGATTTTTCGATAAACTCACTTCTTCAATAGTTATTCAAGGTTAAAATTAAATTTAGATCAAGTTTCACTTTTTTTTTAGTTTCCGGAAAAATGGTAAAACTTATTTCTAAATATCGTAAAATCTTTCCTGAAACAAAAGTTTAAATTGCATTAACATAAGTTACCTAATTTTTAAAGAAATTACCAACATAAGTTCACCCATATTCACATACATATGTAATATACATATGTATGTTAGAACGTGAATAACTTTTGAAGGAGTGAGTTTAACGAGAAATTATAAGACATCTTTTTTGTAGAGCGTTCAATTCTCTACAAGAATATGTATCCATCATTTTGGTACATCGACTCGGAACCGAGATATAAAATTTCAAAGTTTGAAAATTTTCTTTCCTGTGTTATTTAAATGGGAAATGAAAATATGCGATGTGCGACCGCTAAATATTATTATTAAGAGCTCGGCTTTTAACAGGAATCTTTTTTCACCTTCCAGAAAGTATTTAATATGTTACTTTGAAAAACAAAAAAATAGTCGCTTTTTTCGAATCGCTCTAATATATAGCAATGAGCATCAGAAAGAGAGAGAGAGAAAGAGCTCGACGCGATATTGGTATGATACATTGAGACAATGAGTCGTAAATAAGATAATGGGCCAAACTCTCGACCCGCGTACCACACGTTGTAAAAACGTCGAGAAGCGTGGCTGATAGGCTGAAAAGCTCTTCGAAGGGCCTCGCGATCGTGACACTCGCGGTGATAAACCAGAAGAGATATTTATCTGTATCTAATACCATTATATCATATATATACGAGATATCTCTCTATATTATATAAATATTTCGCCGCCGCCGCCGCCGCCGTGTACAAGAATCCAGAACCCAAACCTCGGAACCCAAACCCAAACCTTTACGATGCGAGGGCGAAGTTGGCCATGGATTCGAGAATCGAGCGGGGTGAAGTTGGCCATGGAATCGAGAATCGAGCGGGGTGAAGTTCGCTATGGAATCGAAAATAGAGCGAGGTGAAGTTGGCCATGGAATCGAGAATCGAGCAGAGGGTTGGGGCGGCGGGGATGGGACGGGGGAGCATGGGGGTGGGGAAAGGCGGTGGGCGGGAGTTGAGGTTTGGGTTAGAATTGAACCTCTACGACGCGAGGGCGCGTAGCGCCCGAGCCGCACGGACCCTAGTATATATTCTCGTCGAACATTCATAGGACTGAGATGCACAAAGATTCAAACGCGTCGAGGAGCTTATAAATTTTGCTTTGTAATCGAATCTCTCTTTGCAGAGTCACTCGGCTTACCGTCGCTGCATTTATCTCCCGCTGGAATGAAATTTTGGATCGAGACGTTTCCACGTCGATGTGTAACCTCCCTTAGGATATAACCATGACAGATCCAAGTTGACAAATTACAAGAAAGAACCGGCGTTGATATGTGTTTTCTTCTGGCAATACGAGAAAGAGACACGACGAATGTACACCCAGAAAAAAGATCTAGTACATTTAACTAAATCCTAGTCAAGCCAAATAAATTTTTTTAGTTGTAGGCCGGCCTAATACATTCTCTATTCATGTCAACGAAATTTTTTTTTTGTATGCCCTACTAGGAAAATATATTGCGATCTATAAAATTTTTATTTAATATTAATAAATATTATTTCAAACTGAACAAATATGTATTTAAATGGAATAATTTTTTTTTTATATTTACACAATATATATTTTTAAACATTTCAATCTTTGAATGTATAGCTACACATATGAAGTCTACAATTTCGTAAAGCTTCGTCTTTTCTTTAACAGAAGGGAAAAGAAACAAGACCCTTTTTTATGGGAATCCTTTTCGGGGATTCGACCATCTTGCGTTTTTCCGCAATGTTCAATGTATTTGATATCCATACTGAAAAATAAGGATATCAAACATAGACGAGCTTGGAAAGGATATATAGGCGTCGAGAGGCAGGTTCGCTTGTGCGAGAAGTAGCCACCTGGCGGATTTTTGGGGTACTGACAAATCTGCAGATATGATCGGATGAGATTACGGGTGAATAGGTATTTAGTAGCAACGAATAGAATTTTTCTTCAACGCCTGTTTCTCGATGACAGGGAATTCAAATAAATAAATATAGTGGAATTAAATATCGCCCAAAATTGGATGGAAAGAAAATTTTCTTTAAAGTAAATAAATAATAATCAAATGAACGATTATAGTACCTACGACTAGATCTTTTTTCTGGGTGTAGACTGAGAAAACATTTTATTTGTAGGGTGGACCGGGGACATTTGTAACAATTCGTCTTTTGGCTTTTCCTGGGCCCGAAGTATAATGCTGACGTAAATGACACGTACAGTCCTTCATAGAGCATTTCATGGTCGACAAAATGGTTCTATGTTGAAGTCTGTAACTAGAATGGAAAAAAAGTTTGGCCCCTTTATAAAAAGTGTAAGAAATTGTTACAACCGACCCCCAACCCGGGGCGGTTGTAACAGTCGATGGGGACAGTTGTAACATAAGATTTTAGATCATTTTAGATCATGAAGCAGGGTTGCGAAATTTTTAATGAAAAAGTAATGCATTAACGATTACTTTTTTAATGGCTAATGAAATTAATTTTCATTAACCACTAACGTTTAATGATTAATGGAAATAATTTTAATGTTTAATGAAAATAATATCCACTGACCATTAAATTTTAATGGTTAATGAAAATAATTTCCATCAACCATTAAATTTTAATGGTTAATGGTTAATGAAAATGCAAATGCATTAAAAAAGTAATGCATTATTTGCAGCCCTGTCATGAAGTAATGGAATAAAGTCGACACACCAAACTAGTCGAAGAAACATGACACAACCCAAAGCAAACGCTGGTACATTGTTTTCTCGGTATTTGTATCAACGAATCCAGACGGTAATTTTGATCGGGAAATTTCATTGGACGCGGTCTTGAGACGATCCAGATCGTTGGTGCGCAGTTGTGAGGGTAAATCGCGAGACCAAGCAAAATATAGTTAGTATGGCGAATAATTGGAGATTCGTAGTGATGTGGTTAAAACAGGCTAATACAGAAATTGTATGTGCGTTTAGTGAGAAAGAGAGGGAGAGAGAGTACTTTTGTGAGAGGGACGGAGGATAAATCGAGTCTGCTGACGGGTTCGGGATCGGCAGATGGGATTGTGACCCGCGCAGCCTACCCACTGACATACGTGCTCGGCATTCTTATACGCAACCACACATATTTTTACACGCACGTGGGTTCATCAGTGTGGACATACGTACAAAGTGTACCAATTCGATGGGTAGGTATATTTATATATATATATATATATATATATATGAGGCATTCCACACCAACTCAATGGTGTTTTTCCCCGACCCCCTGCGATTTGTTCCATTATTTTTTATGTTATTCAACTTATCAAAAAACGTACTCCCAAATTTTTTCAAATTTTTTGGACCAGCCGCCATCTCAAAAAAAATTGACGAAATCTGATTTTTGACGAAAAAAACGCCCATTTTTAAAAATCCCAAAAAAAATCACAAAAATTCTGTGTCACAAAACAAAATTTTTGGGCCATAAAACATAGTGGAAGTATTTTTTTTCTGGGTTTTATTTCATTTTACAAATTTGATAAAATTATTTTTTTATTTCGCACATTTACAACGTCACTCTTGGTAGCTTATGAAAGTTGAAAAATTAAGTTTTTTTTCAGAATCTTATGACATGTGTAGATAGATAAGATAACCAATTAAGAATTTTAAAACTCAAATCACAAATCCAAATCGAATCTATATGATATTGTTGGTCTGAAGAAGAGCGTTTTATTTTGCAAAACTGGAAGAGATTAATTGTTAAGAGTATTTTCAGTCCTGAATAGGGTCACAGTGCATTTCAAGTCGGAAACTTATACTGCAGTTTCATACACAAAGGCTTATACACAAAGGTTTTGCCGTGTCAAAGTTTCGTACTGCCAAAAATGGCCGATAAAAGCAAGTTCGACGAGGCGTTGTCGGTCACAATGTAACACAACAGGTTCGGTGTACTCAAGTTTTTATATGAAATACTTTAAAATAGCAGTGTGACAGAGTATTTAGAATTACTATGTCATTACCCATACATGCCTCACGTAAAAATTCAAAGAATACAAAAATGTCGATCTACTTTTTCCTGCGTAAACCCAGAAAAAACAATACTTCCACTATGTTTTATGGCCCAACATTTTTGTTTCGTGACACAGAATTTTTGTGAATTGTTTGGGATTTTTAAAAATGGGTCAATTTTTTTTGAGATGGCGGATGGTCCAAAAAATTTGAAAAAAATTGGGAGTACGTTTTTTTATAGGTTGAATAACATAAAAAATAATGGAACAAATCGCAGGGGGTTAGGGAAAAACACCATTGAGTTGGTGTGGAATGCCTCATATATATATAAATGTATATATGTAGGTATAAAGTGTACTTGGCAGCAAAATTGCGGTATAATCCAACGATGAATGTGTGTGCCGGTTCTCGACTAACACAATGTGTTCAGTAGACTGCCGATCATTATAAGGAACACGCGGAGCTCTTATCGCCCCTAATTTCAGTCTCCGGTCGCGCGAATTTCGTTTCTCGATCAGAGCTAACCATGAGGGAGGATCGAGCTTTCTTCCCGCGTCCCGCAATCTAAGGATACGATGAAAGAAACAAGCTTATGTCTGTGAAGGTTCGAGGGAATTTATTTTTGAGACCTAAGGTCGTATTCTGGTTTAGAATTTTAAAATATCAATTTTTTTTGCATAGTCTTAAAGTTTGGACCTTCAAGAATATATCCTAGAAAGGACATTTTTCAATTCTGACGATTTTCGGAGCTATAGCTATTTTAGTGACGTAGCAACTACGCCCGTCATGTTGGAACGTAACTTTGATAGGGTATTTTGGTCAAGAATTTTGAAAAATCAATTTTTTTTGGCATTCTTGAAGTTTAGACCTTTGAGAAAATATTCGTGAAAGAAAATTTTGAAATTCTTATAATTTTCGGAGCTATAGCTGTTTTAGTGACGTAGCAACTAAGCCCGTCATGTCGGAAGGTAACTTTGAGAGGGTATTTTGGTCAAGAATTATGAAAAATCAATTTTTTTGGGTATTCTTGAAGTTTAGACCTTTGAGAAAATATTTTTGAAAGGATATTTTGGAATTCTAACAATTTACGGAGTTATAGCTACTTAAGTGACGTCGCAACTACCCCCGTCATGTCGGAGCGTAACTTTGAGGGGGTAATTTGGTCTAGAATATTGAAAAAATCATTTTTTTTGCATATTCTTAAAGTTTAGATCTTTAAGAATGTATTCTCGAAAAGCAATTTTTAAATTCTAATAATTTACAGAATTATAGCTATTTTAGTGACGCAGCAACTACCCCCGTCATGTCGCAGCGTAAATTTAAGGGGGTATTCTGGTCTAGAATTAAAAAAAATCATTTTTTTTGCATATTCTTCAAGTTTAGACCTTCAAGAATATTATCCTCGAAAATAAATGTTTGAGGTCCAATAATTTGCGAAGTTATAGCTGTTTTAGTGACGCAGCAACTACACCCGTCACGTCGGAGCAAATCCAGACGTTTTTCTCAAAACTACTTTGCTCAACCTGACATGATATCTCAAGTGCTACTCAACCGATTTACTTCAAATTTTTTAGCATTCTTCAATGTATAGCGCTCTATCGCTCCTACCACTTTTTTATCGAAATTATTTTGTTTACTATTGTACAAAAAATAATAACTATGAAAAAAGAGTCGAAAAACGCCTTTTTTTGTTCAGGCAGTCGCCATTTTGCTAAACATTTTTTTCCGTTTTCTGAGAGGTAGTGGCTATAACGACATCCTTACTAACTAATCATCTTTTTTTTCAAATTTTGTATCCGATGATTAGAAGGGTTGCAATCGTGTCAGCCCTTTTTTCATCCCCCACTTTATCACCTTATAACTTATTGAATTTTCATTTTCTATCTCAAAATTTCGTTTGTTAATTGTCGAAATATTAATAAATATGTTGTAAAAAATTACGCTATGAATTTATGCTAAAAAAATGTTTTTTTATCGAGCCCGACAAAAGGTTCAAAATGGATGTCTCTAGATCAGAATACCGACTTAATTGTCCGGAGCGTTCGGGCAACAACAAGGCGAAGAAGAAGTCTGAAAGGATGGAAATCATGGATTATTCAATGACGATGCTATTTCACGCGAAAGAATTGCTAAACCACTATAGTGGGATCATTTTAGATCTGAATTTGTTTTATTCTTTCGATCTGAGATACGTGTAAAATACGTCTAAGAGGAACAGCAGCAGCATTCAGAGACAGATACGATTTGCTAGCGCGAAGGTTGCATAGTGTCACGTACTAGGCACATCCAACTTGTACGGTTGCGAGCAAAAGCGCGAGGGGGACAGTAAACACTTGCGTGTTGGCCAATTGCACCAAGTGGTGGAGTACCAGCAATACTAGAAGCCCTCTCGGCTCGTTTCTACATGTGCTGCTCGTCGCATCTCTGTTATATTATGCTTTTTAGCCTCATCTGTAAACGTCCGAGCCGTCGATGACCGGACAATCTGCACACGCTTTCACGGATCGTTTTATATCACGAAAAAAATCTTATTCCTTCCCATCCGGCTTCTTCATGGTCGACTCTAGTGGTGGATGATTGTAGGTCGCTATTTAGGAATGTTTCTTTCCCAATAATCAATTTTTTTGAATCTACTCTACCGTTGATTTGTCGACTTTTCGTACATATAGCAGCTTTTTGGATCTAGCCCAAGTCAAAAATAAATCGAAAAGATGCAAACCTTCGGCATTGTCTTCAGTATTCTGTCAATATACTGTCCAGATCATGCTCACGATGGAAAAGAGAAAAAAATCCATTATACTGGAGCACGAATCGGCAAAAGTCGATTTTAGAATAGAGGTCTGATGATGAACAAAGAAAAAATTTTTGTTTCTTCTCTTTAGTGAAATTTTAAGTCCTGTGTCTATGGGAAATCGCCCGCTGATTACGAATATCCAATTTAAAAAAGTAAATTCTCACGCGAGCATAATAAAATGGCGAAAATGATGCCTTTGATATGTTTTTTGAGGCAGGCCAAGGTCACGAATGGTCGGAAGCACCGTAACCTTACGGCGTTGTTTTTAATTATGAGTATCGTTGCTTTGTAGATCGGCTCTGGATGAAAAATCCGCTCTGGGGTCACTATTGGACAGAGATTGGCTGAAAACAGGACATCTAACCTCGACGCTGTTGGAACAAAGGAGTTTCAATACGGGGGCGACAAAAAAAACGGTTTGCTAGAAAGGACTAGTACGTTTTCATCTAGGACGTGAATTGACGCATTCGTATGTCAATGACATCAATAGCGAGACGATGAAGAGAATCAACAGAGTCTGCCTCGAATTGATGGTCCACAGCACCATTAGAAGTGCAAACGAAATGGAATCCCTACAAGTTCCTCATACGCGATTGGGCAAAAGTGTCGGGATCGTCGCACATGGTGACAATATAGATTTCTCTGTTGTGGCGTGTTACATTTTATTTTCAATCCGTGGTGTGAGTCTTCGGCTCACGTGCGTGTGTATGGATACATACATATTCATCGGGGAGGAAGAGAAGCTGTAGAAATGGGGTAGCCCGACGGAACGACCCCTCTCTTAAACACATCCCCCAAAACGGGGGAAAACGTCCTTTTCATTGAAAGGGAGGCTGCGCCGTGCCGTTTCCTTCCGCGCCGCAGCTACAACACCGCAAACACATTGCCCGATGATGTTCCTCGATGCTCTTCCCTACATCCAACAAGGGCGGTGGACCTCAATGCCACGAGAGAAGGGAATGCACAGACAGATTTTTCTCCCGTAAGAGCGCTTCGATTAATGGCATTGGTGGTTGAAACGCGGTCAATCAGACGCACCCTGTACCCCATGTGTTGAATATACCACCTCAATGTTGTATGTTACACGGGGAGAATACTAAAATACTTTTTTTTGCTTCCTCATAAAGGAAGCTTTGTTTTCGTGATTTTTTTTCGCAATTTCCATGTATTTTCCAAAATGTCCCAAAACGGCGAGAAATCACATTTTGGAAAATGTCCGGACATTTGTGTCTGTACGCTTGGTGCACGCCTCAAAATCGATATCTCTAGAGAAGTGACTCATCAGTGCAAATTTTTTTGGAATTGCAAAACAATTGTCAATTTCGCTGGACTTCGGATTTTTTGCAAAATGTTTGTAGTGACGCTAACTTTCGTAATTTTGCAGTTATCACGCTGAAATTTCTTTCCGAAGGTACACTTTATCATAAGGACGGTATGAATTAAATCTGGGAAAAATCGCTTAAGGGGTTCGGTTTTTAAACAAATTTTAATTCTTAGCAAAAAATTTGTGAGTACTCTAACTTTCGTAATTTTGTACCTACCAATTTTTTTTTTGTGACGATACATTTAATGATAACGAAAAATAATACTGAATTTTAGAAAAATTGCTCGAGAGGTTCGGTTAAAAAAATGTTTTTTCAATTTTCAAAATTTTTTTGTTAACGCTCCGACATTCGCATTGCTAGAAGTATCGAGGTAATTTTTTTTGCACAAATATACTAGATGACAAGAATGGTTAGTGTTGAATTTTGTGGGGAACGCTGGAAAGGTTCGTTCTCAAGAAAATTTCGAAATTTCCGAAAAATACTTCTAAACACTAAGTTTCCTAATTTAGCAGCTATCGGGTTCACTTTTTTAGTACCAATACACTAGATGACAAAAACAATTGAAATTGTAATTGAAAACAACAATTGAAAATGTAATTGAACGGAATTGCTAAAAAATTATGCAAATTGGAAATTTGCACGTATAGTTTCTTCATTTGTTCTTGTCGTTTTTGAAGCTTCTTCTATGAGGAAGCCATGATAATAAACATACATGTAATAAAGATGGTCAAGGAGGTCCTCGTAAAAGAGGCTTGACGTATGATGGAAAAAATGAGGAAGCTCTATGCAAATTTCCAATTTGCAAGATTTTTTTCCTTGTACCAAACTCGGGCTCGTCGGTCTCATTTTTTAAAGAGAGGATAACGCTCAACATAACCTCAAAATTTTTTCAATACTTTTTTCTCGAAGATGACTTGACGCACAGAAAAAACGACTTAGTCAACTAAGTCGTTGAATCAACTAGATGGTTGGTTGAATCAACTGGATAGTTGGTTGCATCAACTAGATAGTTGGTTGTATCAACTAGATAGTTGGTTGTATCAACTAGATAGTTGGTTGGATTAACTGGATAGTTGGTTGCATCAACTAGATAGTTGGTTGGATCAACTAGATAGTTAGTTGGATCAACTAAGTCGTTTCTCCGTGCGTAATAAAAACAAACAGTGGGGCTCCTTGAGGAACTAATTAGTGCGCAGGAAACCTCACTGTATTTATATGATTCCATCAAGTCCTTTATCAGAAAAATGTCTTCATTTTAGCTCTATATCTCTCGTAGTCAAAAGCTCAGAATGGCTGAGGGTTAGCCTCAGCCTTTCTGAGTCAAGGTAAGGCTTAGCCTTACCTTGAATATTCTAAAGGGAAAATCTAGCTTCAGGGTATATTACCGTAAAGATGAGCGGCTCAACTCCAAGCGGAAATAATCTTGTCGCATGAATATGAACACGCGATACAAAATGCTGAGTGCATAGGCGCGCGAATCACCTAACACGTAAGATATTGTACTTAATCGAGGAGCGACAGTGAATCATCAGAACCAGGCACTGCGCTTACAATTACGCAGCGTGCAACGAGTGAATTTACAACTTCCTCAATTCACGATAATTTGTCACATAAGAGGGTTACACGTCTAATACGTCGCGAGAGTTTTGCTTTGTGTGTTTATCAGGGGAGTATTGAAAAATATATAATCTCGCAGGATTATGACAATTGTGAATAGTGTAAAATCAAAGGATTTGGAGTATATTAACAACAATGTCATGGTGGAAGGGTCAGGCTTCATAAATCGTTATTGAAAGCGATTAGGCTTCATAAATCGTTATTGTTATTTTTATAGCAACCAGTATTTAAAAAACAAAAAAACCCTTAATTTGAAGGATAGAACTCGTTGTATCGAATTTCGTGAGGGTCGCTTCAAGAACTGTTTTATAAGTGTCGAATTTTCCTGATAAAACAGAGAATCGCTCTAGTTTTTTGTACACCGAACTTAAGCATTTAACACTACATCGAGAAAATCTAATATTTTTTTTCTTAAAGGTGCATGATTCAGCTTCAACTTGCCGTAAAGTACATCTAGGTTTCTCAATTTTTTAAAAAGTTATGATTTTTTAAGCAAACTACCGATTCTTTACGGAGTTGCTCCATTTTTTAAATAAAAAATATATGTAAAAATAAACTTTTCACAAATTTTATAGTTGGTATATCAAGTTGAAGGTTTCGAACGGTAGCTCAAATTTTATACAATTTTTCCGAGTTTATTAACCCCACAAAAAAACGGCCGGACGCGAACGACCCAGGTTACATAACGCGTGTGCCAAAAAAACGTTTGCAGACAAAGGGTTAACCGGTTAAATGAAAATGATTGACATTTAGATTTTATTCATTCTAAGCGTTTCCTTGGCAAGTTCGTCCAATCCATAATGCAAACTGCAATTTATCATAATCATCGTTGGGTAACGTTGCTATTAGTGCCGAAAAACCCTCAAGTATGGCTCGCGCGGGATGTCGTTTAGTGAAAGCACAGCTGAGGGACAAAATCTCTCCCGTTTGAGGCGCGCTCGCGCGATAAATGATACCTATAGTCACGAGTAACAAGAACAAATGACGCAAGTCATCATCTGCGGAGTTCACGTATAGTGCAAATGCGACACTGACGTAGGCGCGTATCTTATGATTCGGTGACACTACAAGTGGCGACGATGAGTCGGTCATTTCATTCGGGGACAGACAAAATAACGCTGCGGTTTGCTTTGCAGTTCTTTTTTAGTCATATTGCATCATCGTTGGTGAATACACTACGCACACACTCGAGGACAAGTGCAAAAACACCTCATTCCAAGTCTGATGATTCCCGCTAACGACGAAGAGCGTCGAGGGCTTCAACCCCCGCATTGTCCAATCCGTTTGATTCTCGTTATCGTGTCTCTCTGGTACGAACTGCTTCGCGAGCTTTCACAAGCATACAAGAATCATGTACCAACGCTTACACGAACCCTTTTGTTCATCCACCGAGATAAAAGATGGTAGAATTAACTAAATCGGTGGTCACCGGTACGGCAAACTAAACATTTAGCTGAACGAGGCTTCATTGAAGGGACCCAAGTGTTTAGTTGATTGAATCAATTGATTCTTCTTAATTTACTCAACTGCAGAGTACACCGATCTAGTTTCAAATCCATTGAAACTAGTCGTAGTCATATCCATACCCCCCCCCCCCCCCCAAAAGGTCTGACTAGACCTTTTTCTTGGGTGTCCGATGAAGTACACCCGAAAAAGCATGAAGTACACCCAAAAAAGCATGAAAGCATCCAGCTTTGATGTCGTTACATTGATGACCGTCCAAGAACATTGTTGGCGAGTCAGTCTGCAAAATTGGAATTCCAGAGACCGTGACTTTAGTTCTTCATCGTGAACCCAAACTCACACAAAGTCAGACCTTTTTTGGGTGTACGATGAAGAACTCAAGTCACAGTCTCTGGAATTCCAATTTTGCGGACTGACTCTCCAACAATGTTCTTGGACGGTCATCAATGTAACGACATCAAAGTTGGATGCTACTCTTCGCGATCAAATACGTACTTCCGCTTCCCGATTGTGTTTTCCCGCTGTCGCTTTCCCCAGAATTTTTTGATCGTCGGTTATTACAAGAGCGCAGGGCGGAGGGGTGGCTTGGTATTACAGCCCTAATAACGCTATACAAAACGTTCAAGAGAGATGATGGTGGTTCCCAGGCGTGGATGCGGTAAAGTACATCGCGCCGCATATTAGCCGACAACGCCGATAGGAGTAGGTCGCATGTATTGTATAGGACCTAATCCAAATTGAGCCTCCACATGCGCGTCCGATCTACACACCGACGCACAGACACATGGTTCACATGTTGCCATACATCTGAACCTCCGCTGTATAGCAACAGAAGACCCGTATCTCTGGGTCGCACAAAAGTGTTAAACGAATGAATGAACTGAGTGGCATATAGATCGAATGAATGAAGGAATGAATGAATGAGGCCTAGTGCGTGCGTTTTGTGACGAGACCACGCGAGTAGAGAGGAAACTAAAACGCGAGGGCTGTATGGTGTGACATACGATCGTATGTATTGCCGGTTGTGCGGAAGAGATGGAGAAAATGATACTCCGTTTCTATCTGGTCCATCGGACTGAACGAAAAAATTGAGCTAGACAAAGCGAGGGGAACGAGGAAAATCATACTGACCGGAAATCAATCGCCCGCCAGTGCCCATTCAAAGGCCCATCCCGATGTACTTGGGAACTTTTGGATGTTAACTGTCGTTAAAGTTTACGAGCGAATAAAGTTGAATATAGGGAACGCAGAGGGTCTACGAAAAAATAATGAAGGAGGCGTTTTTCTCGACGAGAGCGTGTACGAACAAAGTGCGATCAACGAGTCTGTTTATTTGGCGTGTAAAGAGGACACCATATTGTTCGTGGCGGTGGTGCGTCAAAAAGAAGAAGCTTGATGACTTGGCATTGAGATAACGAGGGAGGAGAGGAAGAAGAAGGAAGATGAGGATAGTTACCTCGATCCGTCGCAGTGTGCCTCTCGTCACTGTAACGCACTCGCCATGATCTTGAATGGCTTCAATTAGCGTTCGTTGGACTCGCGTAATTGTTTCTTAGGAATTATACCGGAGTGAGAGCGCGTTGATACACACTGTGAGCGCAATTTCGACACTGTCAAGCTTCTTCGCTCGATACGTGCACTGTAAAAACGACTTAGCTGTGTTGACAAAAAAAAATAGTTGAGTCAACCAACTGTCTTAGTGCTCTAAGCGCCAGACGAGAGTTGGTTGGATCAACATCGAAGAAAAGAGACCCTTACTTTATGGGAATCCATTTCGCATGCGACCATCTTGCGTTTTGCTGCAAAGCATTAAATATCCATACTAAAAAATAAGGATATCAAACATGGACGAACTTGGAAAGGTTATTAGCGTCGAGGGGAAAGTTCATTTGTGCGAGAGGAAGCCACCGGGCGGATTTTTGGGGTACTGACAATCAGTTGGCTACAGGGCCTATAAAATTCGTTGTCCATCCTTACCCTTCCTAACTACTATTTTATTAGTTAGACTGACTAATCAAGTTAGTTGTGTTGACTAGTCGCGTCAACTATGAGTAGTAGATGGAACTAATGCCAGGTGGTTATTGTAACGAAACAGATGGTTACAGTAACCAACACATAACCAACTAATGATCAGTTGGTTAACCTAACCAACATTTTTTTTCCATGTATGTTTGCGTTAGTTCGATCAAAGTTAGATTACGAGAGAACTGCCAGAAAAGCTAATTTCACTCCCAGCAGACATCACAGTTTAGAATCAGCGTAGCTAGAGAAGGGCCATTAGGATTCCCAAAAAAGCCTTTCGAAAGAGACAAGACCTAATTTTATGAAAAACGAAACGCTCTGCAATCAATAAAAAAATTTTTGTTGCTATATCTGCATAAAAGCCTGGCATGATGTTTGCCACCCTTCCCTCTGACATTTGCCGCAATGTAATCACGAAGAACCCCTAGTTGACGAAACCCTGTGAAAATAATCACTCGGGTCAATTGGTACAGGCAGCTGATTCCTAGTCGCCATTCTCATTCCACCTCGACGATGACAACTAAGTCCAGTGTTGTTTACTCAATGTCCATAAGATCATTTCACTTATAGGTCTTCTTCCTCTGGTCTGCATTCTTTTCAGAACTTGGTTTTTTTTTAAAAATCAATAAGCTGACACAAGAGCAAGCTTTTGTTGCTTAAGGATGTATTCTGGTCTAGAATTTTGGAAAATCAATTTTTTCGTATATTCCTAAAGTTTAGGCCTTTAAGAATAAATCGAAATAAAACGAAGCGTGGGTGGTAATCCTATTGATTATCTTATTTATATATGGGCATCCTCAATATAAGTTGATAAACGTGATGAACAACACTTGGATACATAGAAAGGGCAACAACAGATCTCTGTGGAGTTGCTACATTCTGTGTGATGATGAAGCAAGCTCATATATTGAGCGTCGAGCGAGGGACAACCAAATATACATGTACATGGACACAAATGCCCGTGGGTGGTATGTCTCGACGAAAAGGGACACTACAACGCGTACCTAACCGAATAATTCAACCCAATGTGCATCACAATGTGCGTGAGCAGACACACATGCAAAGCACGATGAGAAGAGGCTTTGTGTTGTCGATCTGGACTATTTAAGCGTGTGGCAAGCGTCTTGATAAAAAATTTCCTCGGCAATAAACCGGAGGTTAGCGTCAACTTCCTACTTAACGAAACGCCACGACCGCAGGATTACCGAGAGCCTTAGCCACATCATGATCGAGACGCGTGCGAGTCATCTCCGTTAACGCGATGACGTTCAACACGCTGCTTCGTTCCGCTTCTGTGAATAAAATTCTCGAGATAATGACAATTTCGCGATAGACAGCTTTCTTGATCTGCAATCAGCGCGACTGACTGAACGCACGTATAAAATGTTCTGGCGAAGAATTCATCATCAATAAATGAGCCTATCAGACGGTCTCCTCTCCCTTTCACTCTCCAGAAGACTTATCTCGACTCTCAGTCATACTTGAACTCTCTCGGCGATTACAACGAGTGTCCAGCATCTCGATTGGACTCTTTTTTAGGCTTCGCATTACTCTTTCTTTGAATGAGGACCCCCACAGCGGGGGTTGCATTGAGGGACACTTCCTACTTAGCTAATGCACACCATTAGTACCTAATATACCTACTTGTCTATATATATCCATATGAGCGCGTTTTCAACTGGTGATATCATTACTCTTGGTAATCTTCATTATTGCCCGGATAATACGATGACAATGGAAATCGCAAGCATGGGAATCATGGCGAAAAGATCTAGGAGTGGAGAACGAGAATCGCAAAAGGTCAACTGGAAGAAACGACTGAGGTACACGGGAAAAAATGGTTGGTTGGGATAACCAACTGATTATTAGCTGGGTATATGTTGGTTACCGCAACCATCTGTTTCGTTACATTAAACACCTAGCGTTAGTTCCATCCACTATTCATAGTTAGTTGACGCGACTAGTCAACACAACTGACTTGATTAGTCAGTCTAACTAATAAAATAGTATTCAGGAGGGTAAAGGATGGCCTGCAACGATACAATCATATCTGCAGATTTGTCAGTACCCCAAAAATCCGGCAGGTGACTTCCTCTCGTACAAACAAACTTTCCCCTCGACGCTTATGATCTTTCCAGGTTCACTTATATGTTTGATGTCCTCATTTAATACTCTGCGACACACGGAAAAAACGACTGAGTTGGTCCAACCAAACACTTAGTGCTCTGAGCGTCTGAATCGAAATTGATTGGATCAACTAGACAGTTGGTTGGATCAACTGGTTATTTAGTTGACATAGTTGCGGTAACCAATAATCTAGTTGATCCAACCAACTATCTAGTTGATCCAAACAATTTCCGACCAACTAAGTCGTTTTCCCCGTGTAGCAGGATCAACTAATTGGTCCGCTGAAGACCAATCATCAGCTGGTTTCCCACCGTCTGTCTTCATCCCTCTTTCTGTTCGTGTGGGGCTCGATTTTGGCAATGAATAATCTCGTTAAGCCTTCCGTGGTTTTAATTCCGGTTGGCGATAGAGATTCCCTTCTTTCCTCCCTCGCTTGCACGCATTATCTCGCTTCCTTATCTCCAAAACCGACGATAAGGGAGCCTCATCCCTAGCAGCGTGTCACACGTGCGATACGTTGGAAGTTATACGACGATGTACACCGCTACACATGCATGTAATACATCTTTGCACACTTTTTTTTCCGCACAGCATACAGATATATGAAGGCAGTGACGTGCGACGACAAGCTCGCAATACACGTACACATTGGAGTAATACTCTTTTGGTGTACATGCGGCAAAGCGTATGACTGTATGACCGCGCGGGTGACACTCGACAGACGTCCTTTCCGGTCTGTCTCGTGTTACACCGCGTTGGCCGTCGACCGTTTATATTAAAGTTACGGCATCGGGGCGCGTGCCACCCACCACCACATGCGCGTACATCGAAGCGGATTTCGTTTGTCCTCGTTACCACGCCATTTGTATATATATATATATTAGGGTGATGCAAAAAAAATCGATTTTTTTATTTTTTTACAGCTCCATCGAAAAACGTTAGTACATAAAAAAAAAAATTTCCCAAAATTTAAGATAAAAAAAAATTTTTTAGATAGTGCTCGAGCGGCTTTTCGGTCTTTTTTAGATTTAATTTTTTTTCTCCAAAAAAAGCGGTGTAATTGTTTTAAAAAAATCACATTTTTCGCTCCAAAATTTTATGTTTCAGCAAAACCAAAAAAAAACAGTTTAAATGATTAGTTCCTATTTTTCTGTATTTTTAACTACCGATTATCACAAAAAAGATAGAGAACAGAATGAACAGAATAAGTGGGATGTCACTTTGAAGATCCGGCTGAACAGTAATTTCTTTTGGTGCTAGACGGATACTTTTTCCTGTGTTCCTTAACAATTGGCAGAAGATTTTGTTTTTGGTCTTCATTTTTTGTGATGAGACCGTTAAAATCTTTAATCAAAGATACTGCACGCTCGGCCGTATCATTCACATCTTGCATATTTTTGAACGTTGTCAAAAAGGTATTATAATCCTGGTTATTCTCTCAAATTGCAGGATTAACGTCCAAGAAACTGCACGGGAGCTCAAAACTCTGAAACTCTGAAACTCTAGTTCATCGATGGCGTTCGCAGAACGAGTTGCAGTTAAAATCGACGAACTACAATTGCTTGGTTCAAAAGACTTGATTGATTTCGTATTTTTTAATTTTTTTAATGTACTAACGTTTTTCGATGGAGCTGTAAAAAAATAAAAAAATCGATTTTTTTGCATCACCCTAATATATATGTATACATGTTGGCCTAAAGCGGCGGTCGCGTTTAAACGTATCCCCCGAACGAGCGGGCTTATCAAAACCCTCGAGGGTCAGAGACTCGAGGGATTTTTTCTTTTGCGCATCACCATGTATAAAACAGAATTGCACTGCAGAATGCTCCAGCGATAGATTTCATAAATCGAAAAATTAATCAACGAGCATGTCCAAAATATTTTTATTTCAGAATTTGTCATGGGGGTCAAGCGGTTTGGTCAGGATCGTGCACAACGCAGTGAAACTCAAAAATTGATTTATGAGAGAACCGCTGCATCTTAAGGGTTCTCAAAAATGCGATTCCTCGACGTTTTAGAATACTTTAAACATGCTGGCATGAATAATAATAATCAACAATCTTAATTGTTTTCAACGATTGAGCGTGCATCGGCAATTATTGAGGGTGAATTTCCTGCAATCCTGGATGGAAATCCGAGACTGAGAGATTATCGAGACTCTTGTGATATGTATATTCCATATCAAGCCGACCAATCCGTGGACCCGACTATTTATGATTTTGTTGAAAATTTTCTATTTTTTTGTACGTACTAAAAGCAGTCCCTCAGAATTTTTTTAGATTTTTGTCTCAACCCAATTGACCACAATAAATCGTTCAAAATTTGACACAATTTTTTTTCAAACGCTCATAACTTTCCTAAACCCGGAGATATCAAAATAAAACGAAAGATCATTTTTTTCCGTCTTGAGCTGCAGTTTTATTTAAAAAATATCGATATTTATTTACATATGTTCTTTAAAGTTTTAAACACAAAATTTTTTTTTTTTTCAACTCGTGGACCCGTTTTATTTTTTTGAAAAAATTCACCACTTTTTAAAAGACATTTTTACAGGTACTAAAAAATTGGCAGTTTGTGCTTCTCATAACTTGTATTTTTTTTTTCATTTTTTATTGCGTGTGAACTAGGGAATCGTGTTTCCTCCTTGAATTAAAAAATAGAAAAAAAATACAAGTTATGAATTTCACAAGCTGCCAATTTTTTAGTATCTGTAAAAATGTTTTTTAAAAATGTGGTGCATTTTTTCAAAAAAATAAAAAGGGTCCAAATTGAAAAAAAAATATTTTGTGAAGTTATAAACACAAAATATTGTTTTTTTTTCAACTTGGACCCTTTTTATTTTGAAATTGGCAGTTTGCGATATTCATAACTTGTATTTTTTTCTATTTTTGAAATATAAGTTATGAATATCACAAACAACCAATTTTTTAGTATCTGTAAAAATGTGTTTTAAGAAGTGGTGAATTTTGTAAAAAAAATAAAAAGGGTCCAAGTTGAAAAAAAAATATTTTGTGAAGTTTTAAACGCAAAATATTTTTTTTTCAACTTGGACCCTTTTTATTTTTTTTACAAAATTCACCACTTCTTAAAACACATTTTTACAGATACTAAAAAATTGGTTGTTTGTGATATTCATAACTTGTATTTTTTTTCTATTTTTTAATTCAAGGAGAAAACACGATTCCTTAGTTCTCACGCGGTAAAAAATAGAAAAAAAAATACAAGTTATGAGAAGCACAAACTACCAATTTTTTAGTATCTGTAAAAATGTCTCTTAAAAAGTGGTGAATTTTTTCAAAAAAATAAAAAGGGTCCAAGTTGAAAAAACTATATATTTTGTGTTCAAAACTTCAAAAAACATATGAAAATAGATATCGATATTTTGTTTGTATTTTTTTTATAAAACTGCAACTCAGGACGGAAAAAAATGATCTTTTGTATTATATTGATATCTCCGGTTTTTAAAAAGTCATGAGCATTTGAAAAAAAAATGTGTCAAATTTCGAACAATTTATTGTGGTTAGTTGGGCTGAGAAAAAAATCTAAAAAAATTCTGAGAGACTGCTTTTAGTACGTACAAAAAAATAGAAAATTTTCAACAAAATCATAAATGGTCGGGTCCACGGATTGGTCGGCTTGATATGGAATACCTCATATATGATTTATAACGAAAAAAGAGCGTTCATTATTGTGCAGCTGGGCTTTTTTTTTTTATCATGAGCCGTGTTGTGTGCACCCACTTGATGGCTGCGTTGTATGCACACTCTTGTAAATTCGCTTCAAGAGCATTTGCCACTCTCTCGTGCACGGACCAATCGATGAATATCGCAATCGCGGACGAATTACTCTCGTTCAGTTGCTCTCGAACATTGCACGATCGAATTTTTTTTCTCGCCATAGTTTCCCCGCACATATGCATAATACATTCGGCAATGTAAATCTCGTTCTCCCTGTACGAAAGTGCGAGCGATCTTTGTCAGATTCTGTTTGCCGCGTGTCCAATGCGCTTATTTGTTTTAAAGGCTCAACGGGGTCATGAAGTGCTGTTGAAATGGCCAACAAAGAGTTTGTATATCGGGTATAGGCACACATCTCGAGATTCGAGATGGAAAAAATGAACCTAGACGATTATGGGCATGGGTATTGTAAAAATAAAGAGAGGGGGGGGGAGTGCTTGCCCTGTTTTTGATAATTGAGGTAGTTCCTCCGAAACAACCTCAACAAAAAGTTACACAGCATGTGCCTATTTACAGGATCGATGATGATTTCGATTTGTAGTAAATACATTTAAAAAGCGCACAATTTTGATTCAGTGCCAATAGATAATACGATGGATATATTTTACTGTCGTGAAATTTATTCTATTAAGAGGAGGCTAAATACCATTTTTATTCAATCCCTACATTATCGACGTATCATCGTTGTCCAGTCTTTCTCCGACAACCGTGGATGAAAATTAATTACATTCTGACAATTAAGAGGGGGATAAATTAATTAACAATTAATTGTCAATTGAGAGGCTAAAATGAGTTACAGGTAATGCCAACGAACTCATTCGAGCCCCCTAAATATTATAGGTTACTCGTAGGAATCCATGGTGCTGCCCTCACTCGCACGTCTGTGAACTACATTTCGCCATTTCGTTTTTCAATAAAACTACAATTTATCGATATTTATCTCTTGATGCGCCATCCAAACTTACGGCTTGTCATTTTGATAAAATAATGTCGAAAACGTCTCGATATTTGTATCGTGGCGTTCTTCATGGAGCCTTACTCTTGATTTTACCCGAAATGCAGTAAAAGTTTAGTAATTTTAGTTTTTCAATTACAGTTTCTTGGTGGTAAGTGAAGCTGTAATGTTTTTTGTTTTTCAAAAAAATTTTAGTGAGGCTCCATTCCTGCCATTGTTCCGATGATGTTGTTAAAATTTTATTCAATTCCATCCATTTGTATAAGAGCAAGTTTGGATGGCAATTTCGAGGTATTAGTGTCGGTATTTAGCCTCCTCTTAACTGTTCTTAGCCTACAACTGCTTCACTCTGCGAGTCAACTTTTTACCAGAACTGTCCCGGTTCTGCCCTAATACACAAAAAAGCTACATATACAGACTACGCATTCTTCTGTGTGTGTGAGCACGGCGATCGTGGCAACTTTGTGATTGGTTCGGATCGCCGTTCCGTTCCCCCTCCACGCGCTCCTCCGCTTGCAGAATTTATGTAACAATACCAAAACCGTCGGGTTCTGAAGGTTGTTTCTTGGAAACTAGACGGTAAATCATCCTGATTTTTTTTCACGTTATTCGTGACACCCCTTTCGAGCTTCCCTCAGTTTTTCGTCAACTTCGTAATTTTTGTTTTGACGGTAGAATCAAAAACGTACGTATGCATCATGCCTTTCCAATGCCTTACGTGTAAATCAAGTCAACTTTGAGTGTGAATATCTCGGGTTCGGGACCGTTAAACTTATTTAAACTGTACAGATGTTTGGATAACACATTAAATAACCTGTATACCAAATTTCAACCATTTCTCAACTAATCGACCTCATGAAGGAACTACCTTGAATCAAGGTATTGGGCACGTTTTAATCCATTGATAAATTTTCAGCATTCACATGTGCTCAATCCGAAGGCTATCAAGCACCATCCGTTACTTCCCAATAGAAAAGTACTATTTTTTGTACTTTGTAACCATTCATGCAAATTTGTGGCTTTATCGATATAGTGTCGATTCTCGGTTATGAATGAATTAAAACCAAAACAAAAAAATTCTGGTTTCAGTTACACGCTTCGAATGAGTCATCTTCGATTTTTGCATCCGTTTATAATGGAGTGAATATTCATTCATAAACGCGAGGATATCATTTTGCTGTCGCACACACAAAAAAACATAGCAATTGTGCTTGTAGCCTTGACATGATTTAATTTATGCTAGATCAGTGTATGCATCACTCATCGATGCGAGAGTCATCATTCGTCATCAAGACAATGTACGATGCGTCGTCCAATAGTAATACGAAGATTAGTGGTATATAAATCGTAACAAACATCGGTCGTGTGTCTCATCCACAATGTCATTCATTCATAACTTCAATTGATCATAGGAATCACATACGACGCCAAAATTTCTCGTAAAAATAATTGCGACCTGAGATAGGAATTTCGAGAATTGGAATATGAGACATACGTACTGTACCACGAATTTCAGAACTGCTGATCAATTTATGCCAAAATGATCGATGTGGCGATCAATTAGTCACCCAGAAAAAAGATCTAGTTCATTGAACTAAATCCCGGTCAAGCAAAATAAATTTTTGTAGTTGTAGGCTGACCTAAAACGACTCTATTTATTTTGACGATATTTTTTAATATGTATCTAGTAGAAAATACATTGTGATGTAATAGATTTTTATTTTTTTCTGGGTATATAATTGGCTGATAACGTTTGATACCAGAGCTGGGCCGTACTTGAAGTACCCGATACTTGCAACGTACTTGAAGTACTTTTTAAGTTCTCGAAGTACTTTTTAAGTTCTTGAAGTACTTTTTCAGTTCTTGAAGTACTTTTTAAGCTCTTGAAGTACTTTTTAAGATCTTGAAGTACCTTTTAAGTTCTTGAAGTACTTTTTAAGTACTTCAAGTATTGTACTTCAATTTACGAGTGATTATGGCCCGTACTTCAAGCAATGTACTTAAAATTTCAAATACTTTTCTGTACTTCAAGTACTTTTAAAGTACAAGTATCAAGTACTTTTGAAAGTGTCTTCCTGATGAGGCTGCATGTACAAATGTACTTTGAATATGTAATAGAAAATAATATTTTGTGACTGTCGCCTACGACAGTTTTTTGAAGACGAACGCGAAGTTGGAGTAGTTTTAACAATTCATGCATTATATTCCTTATTTCTTCTTTTCGAAACCTGTATCAAAGTAAATCTTAATTACAATCATCTGTGCTATTTTTGAATTATTTTTAATTCTTTGTTTAAATACTTCTGTTTCAATCTGCCTAAGCCTAATCTCAGTGTATTGCATAGGGTGAAAATATGTCTTGATACAAAAAGTACTCGAATAAAAATAAAATGAGAATAAGAAATCAAATTTAAGTACTAGAACTTACGAGATATACCTGAAAACTTGAAAAGTACTTGATACTTGGTACTTGATTTTTCAAGTACTTGTACTTCAAGTACTTTGTATCTTAAGTACTTCAAGAAATAAGTACATAGTACTTCAAGTGCTGCCGGTATTTGGTACTTCAAATACTTACGGTACTTTGTACTTCAGGTACTTACGGTACTTTGTACTTCAAGTATTTCAGTATTTTGTACTTCAAGTACTTACGGTACTTTATAATTCAAGTACTCATGGTACTTTGTACTTCAAGTATTTACGGTACCTTGTACTTCAAGTACTTACGGTACTTTATAATTCAAGTACTCATGGTACTTTGTACTTCAAGTATTTACGGTACTTTGTACTTCAAGTACTTTTCGGTACTTCACTCAGCAAATAAATTATGGAGGTCAATATTGCCCAAACTTGGATCAAATACAAATAGATAAGTTGATGGAAAGAAATTTTTCTTTCGATTAACTAAAAAATGATCTTTTTCTGGGTGCAAGAACCACTTCCGACTGTAATTGTAGAATTATTACTGCTGCTCGTATCTCGGAGAGTGGGTTTAGTGTCTTGTCAAACTCGTTACCATCCATTGCCTTGTTTGCGGAGAATGCGAATGAAAAATACAAGAAGAAAAAAGTAGAAGAAGAAAAAGTATGAGAGAGAATGAGTGAATGAGTGCCATGAATGAATGAGAGTAATTTCTACGGGTGCTACTGTTACAAGAAAATACAATACAGACGAGTGCACACATGGACGAGCGGATTGTCCGCGAGTTACGTGAATGAAGAGTATACCGGAGAAGCGATGAAATTGTAGAATGAAGAAAGAGTGAATGAGAGAGAAAAAGAGTTTATAGGGGGCAGCTGTTTGTGGTCGGGAGTTCGAGTCAAGGAGTCAAGAGTTTGACCCGCGTGCGCGCCGTTCGCGGCAAACGCTGGCACTGTATACATATACATGCATGTAGAGGCGCGGTAGCGTCGAATGAAGAAAGAGGAAAGGGCCCAAGACCCAGGATACGAGGTCGTCCGGATTGACCTCGCGGCGCGCGCCGGATGCCACAATTTTTCTACCAGAATTGACCGAACCCAATTGAAAGTGTCGCGAGTTTCGCGTTTAAGGGCCGTGCGTGCGCAAAAAAAAAAGAGCGTGCGTCTCTTCATATCGACTTGGCAATAAGGCAGAAGTTGCGACATATGTCGGCTGAACAATGGCGAACAATATTTTGGCAAATTAAGAAATACAGCGAGGAGAAATACAACATTTGGCCGAGGCGTTGTCAGTGCCTCTCGTGTGCTTTTTTGTTTCTCAAACCTTTTTCATCCGCCTTTATCTCATTATCCCGATCTCTCCTTTCACCGTCATCGATCATCCGAGACGTGGGATGAATTTTTTGTCTCAATGGCCGGAAGAAAAAATAGCACGGACATTTACACGTCAATTAAACGGTTCGTTTAACACAGATACTTTTTAACAGAGTTCGGAAACACTTTTCAGAGTCAAATTACACGAATTGTCTTATAATTAAGCTCCAATTATCTCATTTGACGAAAATAATCCTGTCTTCGTAGTGGGCTCATTTTGAGTGGAAATCGTTTATCAAACGTTGAAACATTGAGAACTCGTGATGGAGGGTCGTCGAGCGATCGATTATAACTAATTGAAATTGTCGTGGGAAATTCGGTTTTTTGGAAAATATTTTTGTGGTCAATACTGAACTGACCGCAGCCTTTCGCTATTGGCTTGGTACTCCATGATCTTACATTATTATTTTGTTTGTATCAAGCCCAAAGTACAGTAATGCGTTTTTAAACCAATGGCCGAATCACTCAGAAATGCAATTCATCAACTGCTAAAAAAAATCGAACAATTAAATGTAATAAAAGTGGTAAAGTATACAGGATGTTAAACAATTAGATAACCTGACTCGGTTCGCCGTATAGAGCGCATCAAGACAAAAAAATTGCTTTTTTTTTTAAATTTTGTACGATTAACATTGGCTGAGTTATCAATGTTCTTAAAGTTGACCAATGACGGCTAGAATCTAAGAGAAATGCCGCTGGTGGGGGGTTTACGCTACGCCCATCGTTACCCCCCCCCCTACGCGGCTCACCAGTAGCATTGCTCCTAGATTGTAGCCGTCATGGGTCAGTTTAAAACATTAATAACTAAGCCTATTTTTGTCGTATAACAATTTTTAAAAAAACTAAATTTTCGTCTTGGCGCGCTTTACACGGTGAACCTAGTCAGGTTATCTAGTTACTCAACACCCTGTATAAAAATAAAAAATCAGCGCATGGAACTGTAAATCCAAGATCTTGCATGACTTTATATCTGTAACTTGTAAACTTCGGGTAGTTAGTGATTCTCCATCATAGAATGATTGACCTGGGAATAGTCAGTTCCTTCTAAAATTTGAAAAAATCAAATTGTATGGTCAGAATTATTTAATCTGAATCGAATTATTAAAACAACCCGATCAATATATATATTCGTTGTTGGAATACTGATGATGATGTCCGAAGGGTCGAGAATCAACGAATTCGTTACAGGCCGCGTGTCCTCGACATACCCCATGTGCATGAAGACACATACATGTCTGCACACTGCGTACATGTAAGGGTAAATTAAAGTCGTCATGGGAAACCCCAAGTCCTTACGGTTCACCGCTCTTGGCGCTCATTTGAACGTCGCACACTCTCCGCTATTACTCCAGGCTCTTCTCTCTTCATTATTCCAAACGATGCTTTTAAACGCTGATATTCCTGATGTCAAAGTCCCTCCTGAACATTCCCAACACACATACACACACCCCATCGGTGTCATGTGACCTGTAAACAGTTTAGCGTTGAACAGGACCCCCGCTATCGCAAATGCAAGCTCTCCAATGTGTTCGGCTGTGTGCGTTGATTCACACTCCTAATAGTAGATAATAATAGTGTATATGGGGTATTCCACTGCGGCAATCCGATTCCGGCAAATCTGCATTTGTAATCAATTAACTAATGCAGATTTCCTACATGGAAAAAACCACTTAGTTGATCCAACCAACCGCTTTTAATGCTTTGGGCGCCAGAAGAGTTGGTTGGATCAACTAAGTGGTTAGTTGGATCAACTAAGTGGTTAGTTGGATCAACTAAATGGTTAGTTGGGTCAACTAAATGGTTAGTCGATCTAAGTTAGTTAGTTAGTTACCACAACTAAGTTGACTAAATAACTAGTTGATCCGACCAACTATCTAGTTGGTCTAACCAATTTCAAGTTTTGGAGACAGAAATGGCCAAAATTTCGGTCAACTATTGACGTAGAGGAATATATATAGAGTATACATTCGAGATTATCGTATATACGATACGCCGACCGCGTGCTCATCGATTAGTCACGGTACCCGGGCCATAAAAGGGTACAACTTAACTTAACATTTTGCCCCTTTGTGCATGGTACATACATAGACTTACTACCCTTATATTCGAGGTGCACATCAGTAGGTATTCATTGTTTCGTAGCCTACTCTAGATCCAGACAAGAGCTTGTTGAGTAAATTTCCTGTCCCACGGTTATACACAGTGGTCTAGTTCAGTACGAATTCCTATCACCCGAAAGGGCCGTTTGATTTTACATTTTGGAACGTGTGGTTTGTGTGTGCTTGGCGTTGTGCATATTTTTTTGTTGTTGTAAAACGTCTCGAGTATGTTTGATTTCATTTAAAACACATTCATAAGATGCGGCCTGAGGCCCGAATTTTAAAATCTTATGATCGATCAAACTTAAGATCGAACTTTCCATTGATCCAAAGTTAGAACTTAAGCTCGAACTTAAGTTCAAATTTAAGATGAATCTTAAGTTTGAACTTAAGTGTCATTGTAAGTTCATACTTTAGTGCGAACTTCAGATCGATCTCAAGTTCAAACTTAAACTTGGTTTGAAGTTCGATCTCAAGATCCATCTTGAGCTTGAACTTAAATTTGATCGGACGTCTTTCATAACCTCCTTCGACCGTGTTTTCTAACTTTTGTTTTCAAAATAATTAAGTTCGATCGAACTTAAGTTTAAGATCGGCATGAAGTTCGCATTAAAGTTTGAACTTGAGTAACAGAAATGCAAATATTAACTTTGCAATTTGATTGAAATGCTTTCGAGATTCTGGTTTCAATTGAATCATCAGTAAAAAATATAAGTCAGGCATAAAGTTTTCCTCAACTATTCACAGTGCATTTCCGATGAAAAAGATTTTTCCGAATAAAGTTTCAGCTCCATTCTCAACAGAGTTGTAAGTAATGCATTATTCTAATAATGCATTACTGCATTCATTACCTATTACACTGCATAATGTGAAATGGATTAGTGTACTATTACAAAATACAAATGTAATGTGTAGTGAATGCGTGTTCCATTACAAATAAAAAAACGAATTTATAATGGAATATTCTCCAATACAAATTACTTTTTTTTTATTGTAATTTGTAATGGCGCGCATGCTTCCATTACACATTACAATTGAAAAAAAGTAATTTGTATTGGAGAATATTCCATTACAAATTAGTTTGTATCTACGACAATTTGGAGCATGTGTTATTTTTCTTAAAGGTAAGTCTATTAATTTTTCAATAAAAATAATTTGTGTGCATCAAGTTTTTGTTAACTTTACTATCGTAGTGGCAAATGTATGAACAGTGATTTTTTGGAGTAATTTTTACTCCATTCTTGTAAAAATTACAATTCAAGAAAAACTTTTAGGTGTAAGTGTATATTAACTTAATACATTTACCACTATGATAGTAAAGTTAATAAAAACTTGATTCACACAAATTATTTTAATTGAAAAATTAATGGACTTACCTTTGAGCAAAATAGTACCTGCTCCAAATTGTAGAAACACACTAATTCGTAATGGAATATTCTCCACTACAAATTACTTTTTTTTTTTCAATTGTAATTTGCAATGGAACACTCATTTATTACACGTTAGTTTTTTTTATTTGTAATGGCACATGCATCCATTACACATTACTTTCATTATTTGTAATGGAACATGCATACATTACATATTACTTTTTTATTTCTAATAACCCAAATAAAGGGCTCGGAGCAGAAAGTAAGATATTTGTCTCAATTTTTTTTTCTCTCCAATTCTTTCACTCTTTCCTCGTCAGCTTCACGTCTTCGCAATCAAGAGCGTCTTCCTGTCGCGTGGCCCTCGCGCGCTTTATCTCGCTTTCTCGTCTCCCTCGTCTCGAATTAACCTCATACATTGGGATTAAAAAGCGGATATATTAATTTGCTAGTTTTATAATGCTCCCGAGAGCCAGCGCGTGCTCTCTTTATCGCATTGTCTCAACACTCGCCCTATTTATTCGCTGGTGGCCCAATTTTCTCAAGACGATGCAAGAAGCCGACCTTTTTTTGAAAAGGGTTTAGCCAGATAATAATGGCGAATCTGCGCTCATCGAATTTTGTGGCATCGATTTTTTTCATAGTTAAAAAAAAAAAAACAATTTTGTGCAAAATTACAGCTTTCTACACAGATGCCAATGGCTGCAAAAACGTGTTTTTTCGATTTTCGCAGTTTTTAAACACCAAGATTCGACCGAAAAATCTGAAAAAATTCTGAAAAATCAAAAACATGTCAATATTAATTCGATTTTTTTTGTCGTTTTTTTAAAGAGCTAAACTCTATTTTTAACCATCGCGAATTTTCTTTTAAATACATTATTTTGTAAGCGAAGAGGTATTTTTACTATTATAACAAAAATTTACATGATTTTACTCTTCATTTTCTCAATATTTCAAAAGAAACGTCTTGAAATTCGATCTGCAACACATTGAAAAAAAAAAAAATCGACAAAATTTCTCATTTTTCATCGGAAATTCATGCATAAGTCATTCTTTCGGTTTAAGGGGAGGCTAAATACCGACATTAGCACCTCGAAAATGGATTCCAAACTTGCTCTGGCACGAATGGATGAAAATCAATAAAATTTCGACAGTATCATCAGAATTATGGCACAAATGGAGCCCCACTAAAATTTTTTCGGAAAACGAAAAAAAAAATTACAGATCCGATTATCATAAAAAATCTGTAATTGAAAATATTAAATTATAATGTTTTTACGGCATTTTGGCTAAAACCAAGAGTGGGGCTCCATAACCAACACCAAAGTACGAATATCGATACGTCTTTGACATTATTTTATGACAAAACCGCGACGTAAGTTTAGAATCAAAATCACGAGATAAATGTTGATAAATTTCGTTTTTTAACGAAAAAAAAATGGCGAAATTAAGTTCACAGAAATCCGAAAGAGGGCAGCCCCATGTGGAATTCCTATGAAATAAACATTACTTTCATCAGAATTCTTTCCAAACTGTCTGACAAGTCAGTGGCAATTAACGTAAACGTTGATTTATGTCTCGCATCTGCATTTTGCAATTCATTCATCATTAATTCATAACTTTAATTAATTTTCTTCCACCGGTATTGGAAAAGTTTTGACCGCGATTTTGAGTCGATAATGTGGGGCTTCAGTAATAATGTCGGTATTTAGCCTCGCCTTAATAAATGGATGCTAGTGATTGGAAAAAATTTCTACCCATTGATTAAACCCAAAGAATGATTTATGTATGGATTGCCAATGAAAAATAGAAAATTTGATCATTTTTTTTTGAATATATTGCAGTTTAGATTATGAGACTTTTTTTTAGAAATGCAGGGAATGAAGAGTAAAATCATGTCAATTTTTTTCACAATAGTGGAAAAATCTCTTTGCTACAAAATAGTGTTTGAAGAAACAGATTTGATGATTGAAAATAAGGTTTGGCAACTAAAAACTAAAAAAAAATTCTACCCATTAATTACGCCCAAAGAATGATTTATGTATGGATTTTCAATGAAAAGTAGAAAATTTTAACATTTTTTTTTCAATGTATTGCAGGTTGGATTATGAGACTTTTTTTTAGAAATGCAGGGAATGAAGAGTAAAATCATGTCAATTTTTTTCACAATAGTGGAAAAATCTCTTCGCTACAAAATAGTGTTTAAAAAAAAAGATTTGATGATTGAAAATAAGGTTTAGCACTTTAAAAAAACTAAAAAAAAATTCTACCCATTAATTACGCCCCAAGAATGATTTATGTGTGGATTTCCAATGAAAAATAGAAAATCTTATCATTTTTTTTTTCAATGTATTGCAGGTTGGATTATGGGAATTTTTTTTTGAAATTCAGGGAATGAAGAGTAAAATCATGTCAATTTTTTTCGTAATAGTGAAAAAATCTCTTCGCTACAAAATAATGTTTTGAAAAAAAGATATGATTATTGAAAATAGGGTTTAGCACTTTAAAAAAACGAAAAAAAATTTCTACCCATTAATTAAGCCCAAAGAATGATTTATGTATGGATTTCCAATGAAAAATAGAAAATTTTATCATTTTTTTTTTTTTCAATGCATTCCAAGTTGGATTATGAGACTTTTTTTTAGAAATGCAGGAAATGAAGAGTAAAATCATGTCAATTTTTTTCATAATAGTGGAAAAATCTCTTCGCTACAAAATAATGTTTAAACGAAAAGATTTCATGATTAAAAATAGGGTTTAGCATTTAAAAAAAAAAAACGAAAAAAATGTCCACCCATTAATTAAGCCCAAAGAATGATTTGTATATGGATTGCCAATGAAAAATAGAAAATTTGATAATTTTTTTTTTAAATGTATTACAGGTTAGATTATGAGACTTTTTTTTAGAAATACAGAGAATGAAGAGTAAAATCATGTCAATTTTTTCATAGTGGAAAAATCTCTTCGCTACAAAATAATGTTAAAAAAAAATGATTTGATGATTAAAAAGAGTTTAGCATTTAAAAAAAAACGAATCAATTTCCATTAACATTGACATGTTTCTAATTTTTTAGAATTTTTGCGAAAATCGAAAAATCGAAATTTTGCCTAAAATTGTTTTTTTAAGTTAGGAACTTTGGAAAAAATCGGCGCTACAAAATTCGATGGGGGCAGATTCTCCATTCTTATCCGGCTACACTGAAAAAACAGTTTATTTGTAAAGAAATAAATTTAGTTGTCACCTTCATTTAAATATTCCTTAACTGTTACAAAATTCGTAAGTCGTTAAAAAATATTTTATTCGTATCCAAATAATTGATCAACTGTCAAGAAATAATTGATTTCGCTATATTCAACTTTACATTTGTCAAAAGTTAACATATCCTGTTACATTGTTTTCTCAGTGTAAACCCTTTCATCGGGAACATAAAATACAACAATAATATCGACGAATTTTGGCTTTTGTATGAAAAAAACTTGATTTACCGATGCTTTGGAAATTTTCGGCCATGTCGTAACTTGCTCAAATTTCAATTTGCCCTCATTCCTCAAAGTAACGCATCTTTCTCTCTTAATACAAAAGTTTGTCGACGTAATTTCCCAACCAACGGCGTAATCGGGATCGTGACCAGGCGCAATTACCATGAATTATCGAACAAATAAATAAATTACGTAGGTTAACAGTTCGCAAAGCGCAAAAGTGTTGCATAAGGAAACTTGTCGCTATAAGTTCAACAAATGGCTGCAGAGATTCGTAAAATCGACCGTGCACTTGAGACAAATAGTCACGAATGGTATACGGATACGATGATATATGGCATATGGAAAACAAAATGAATGTACATGAAAAGACATACGGAAGGCTGACAGGTGTTTGCTAGTATTTCAATTACGAATCAAAACACGAGAGCCCGCGGCCATTTTTTTTTTCATTCTTCTTCTCTCTTTCAACGTTCCGCTGAAAGCCTAGGCGTTCTGTAACATTGCCCAGTCGTCTTTTTCAATGGTACACTTATACGGTCATAAGCGGTAATACCGATGTACACTCTCGTCTAAAAGTTTGGAAACACTCGCGCTGATTCCGCGCCGCACAAAAAGTTTCACTGCTCTTTTAAAAACGAGAATATCTCGATTCAACGAACGGCATTTCAAAGGGGACATATTAAGCTTCATTTAGTTTTTCCAAAAGAAAAATTCGATTTTTTTTAACCTTGTACGTTCTTTGAAACATGGTAATTTTTCGACTTTTTTTGGAGTTGAAATTTTGAAAATTTGCCTCACGAACCGTGACATTTTTTTTACCTACTTTTTTCATGAAAAACTTGTGGAGGGGAGTATAAGCGTCAATTTTGTTTTTACAAAAGTTTCGTACGATTTTTTTTCGCAAAAATATTCAATTTTTCCCGTAGTAAAAAACTCCATTCGTCACCATTGAAAAATCCCCATTCATTCCCCATTGCCAAAATAACGAACAGAGATGAATGCCGAATTGCCTAAGGGGATTTTCGCCATTGAATTCCTCATTTGAAATCGAAGGAGGATTTTCCAATGAGGATTGACTTCCCCATTTGAAACGGAATGGGGATTATCCTATGGGGATTCAATGAAGAAAATCCCCATAAGCAATTCGGCATTCATCTCCACTGGTTTTTGTAGGCAATGGGGAATGAATGGCGATAATCAATGGAGATTCTTTCATACAGTAAAAAACTCCATTCGTCACCATTGAAAAATCGCCATTCATTCCCCATTGCCAAAATAACCAATGGAGATGAATGCCTAATTGCCCAAGGACATTTTCGCCATTGAATTCCCCATTTGAAATCGAATAGGGATTTTCCAATGAGGATTGACTTCCCCATTTCAAACGGAATAGGGATTATCCCATGGGCATTAGTCGGCAAGAACTCCCTGCCTGGATTTTTTGGACACCGACTTCTGCTAATATTCCATGCTCACAATCGTCTAGAAAAGCATACTCTTCGCATAATCCGTATGGGAGTTTAGCGGGTTGCCGTCCTGCGACATCTCGCGCCAAGTCTCGGAACTAACGCCACGCGGTTTCCAATGGACATCTTTGGGTAATGCTGATCATTTAGTTCATCCGCATTTACTTCCCAATGGACACCATTGGGTAAAGCTGATCATTTCTTTCATCAGCATTTGCCTTCCAATGGACACCATTGGACAATGCTGATGGCTCGGTCCATCAGCATTTGCTTTCCAATGGGCATCATTAAGTAATGGTGATCATTCGATTCATCCGCATTTGCTGTCCAATGGACGTCATTGGGCAATGGTGACTTTTCAATGGATATCCATTCACTGATCAATGGTCGTTCCTATACGCCATTGAAAAATGCGGAAATCTCAATGGTTTCCCATTCATTGTCCAATGGAGTCGTATGAGGACCATTGGTTGCCATTGGCGATTCAATGGAGTTTTTTACTACGGGTTTGTAAAAAACGGCCATATTTGTAAAATGTAGCGTGAGGTAAGTGTCCCAATTATTGAACAGGTCCCAATTATTGAACACTATCCTGTATTTTTATTATTTCTCATTCACCTGTATGCATTTACTTATTTATAAAAATTTCATTACATACATGGAACTTTTAGCTATCGAAATGTTAACCTTACTTGTGCAAAAAAAGCTTTAATTAATGGAGAAAAAAATTATTTAATCAGCAACGGTGACCCGATTTGACGTCTCGTGGTAACTGCTTATCGCTTTTGCTAAGACGCGCCGCTTCACGCGTGAGGGCATAAAAACTTGAAAAACTGTCGCATCTCAAAAAGTAAAGACGTTTCAGGTTCCTCAGAAAATTTCTTACAAATAACAATTTTTCAAAAATTTACTTAATTAATTATTTGTTAAAAAATACGGTGTTCGATCATTGGGACATACAAAATGCAGTGTGTCCCAATTATTGAACACTCGAATTCTCCAAGATGGCGTCATTAAATCCATCGAAACATCGAGACAGTTAACGTGTGACAGATCGTGTGAATCGGATTTATTCAAACAAAAACTGTAAGTTCCCGAATAAACTTACCTTTATTCTTTTAATAATAACTCTAAGATCGTCAAATATATTTTTTATTTGTATTTTCGTGCAATAACTATAAAAAGAAAAGTGAAAAGAGAATATAACCTAAATGTAACCTAAAAATACGAATGTAATGTTCAATATTTTTTGCTCTCCGATATTTCAGTCGAAAAACAAGAAAGCTGCGACTGAATCAAACAAAAACAGAACATAAAAACGAGGAAGCTGAAAATAAAAATAAAATGAAGTTTCAGTTAAAAAGCAAAAATAAACCAAATGCGAATGAACCAAAAACCTGTCAAAAGAGACTAAATATGTATTTTTGTATTTTTACATGATTAATAAAAGATTATTTAAGTGATTGGTTTTGCTTTTTTTTTCTTAATATTGTACCCAAAATAATATTTTCAGAACGGAAAAAGAATTCTCGAGAGAATTCAATAACTGGGACATGCCTGTTCAATATTAGGGACATAGGCACTTCCAGTGTTCAATAATTGGGACATTTGCAAGCTTCACATTGTTATTCTTTTTTTTCATTTGAAATCATTTAAAAATAATTTAAAGGGTGATTTTTCGAAAGTAAAAATATCAAAGTATCATATGAACATGCAAGCGATCATTTCGCTTTTCCAAAAAAATTTTTCGATTTTTTTTAACCTAATACGTTCTTTGAAACGTGGTAATTTTTTGACTTTTTTTGGCGTTGAAATTTTGGCGCACGACCCATTAATTTTTTTAAAAACTTCTTTACTCATGAAAAATTTGTGGAGGGGAGTATAAGCTTCAATTTTGTTTGTAAAAAGTTTCGTACGATTTATTTTCGCAAAAATATTCAATTTTTTGCAAAAAATGACCATATTTATAAAATGTAGAGTTACTCTAAAAATACTGGGTTTTTTTTTTAATTACTAAGAGGGTAAAAAGTTGTATATAATTATGCTGGATTTAATGGAATTTTTTCAGAATTTTTTTTCAAAATTTTTTTTTTCGAAATTTGTTCCTGTCATCGAGATATTTTTTAAATCAACAATCGAGACTCTTACCCCATCTAAACAGGTGTTTCATCAAAAAACCTCATCTACATGGCTTTTTCATCGCAAAACCCGTAGAGATGAGGTAAGAGATCCGATTGTTTAAGATAACAAAATATCATCGACAGGAAAAATTTTCGGAAAAAAAAATTTTGAAAAAAAATTCTGAAAAAATTTCATTGAATCCAAAATAATTGTATGCAACTCTTTACCCTCTTAGTGATTTCTCAAAAACCCAGTATTTTTAGAGTTGCGCTTAATTTTATAAATATGATCGTTTTTTGCGAAAAATTGATTATTTTGGCGGACAAAAATTGTACAGAACTTTTGAAAAACCCAAACCGAAATAGAAACCCGTGTAGATGAGGTAAGAGAACCGATTATTTAAGATAAGCAAATATCTCATTGACAAGAAAAATTTTCGAAAAAAAAAATGTTGAAAAAAAATTCCGAAAAAATTTCATTGAATCCGGAATAATTGTATGCAAATCTTTACCTTCTTAGTGATTTTTCGAAAACCCAGTCTTAGGCCCGAACTTTAAGTTCCTAAGATCTATCTTAGGATTGATCTTCAGATCGAACTCAAGATCAAACTTTCCATTGAACTCAAGTTGCGAACTTAAGATCGAACTTAAGTTGAATCTTAAGTGTGAACTTGAGTTTTACAAGTTCATACTTAAGTTCAAACTTTAGTGCGAACTTCAGATCGATCTTAAGTTCAAAATCAACCCAATTTAACTGAATTTATCCCAATTCAATTTAAGTTTGAACTTAAGATCGATCTCAAGTTCGCACTTAAGTTTCAACTTGAGTATGAACTTACAATGAAACTCAAGTTCAAACTTAAGATTCATCTCAAGATTCAACTTAAGATTCGTCTTAAGATTCAACTCAAGATTCATCTTAAGATTCAACTTAAGTTCGATCTTAAGTTCCAACTTGAGTTCAATGGAAAGTTTGATCCTAAGATCGATCCTAAGATAGATCTTAGGAACTTAAAATTCGGCCCTAGAGTTACGCTTCATTTAATAAATATGGTCGTTTTTTGCGAAAAACTGAATATTTTTGCAAAAAAAAAAATCGTACGAAACTTTCAAAAAAACGAAATTGAACCTTATACTCCCCCCTACAAGTTTTGCGAAAGACTGTTTAAAAAAATTTGCATGGGTCGTGCGCCAAAATTTCACCCCCAAAAAAATCCAAAAAGCGACCATGCCTCAAAGGACATACCGGGTTGAAAAAAAAATCGAAATTTTTTTTTTTTTGAAAAAGCGAAATTAAGCTGAATATGTTCCCTTTGAAGCGCCGCTTGTTGAATTGAAATATCTTCAGTTTTAAAAGAGCAGTGAAAATTTTTCTGCGGAGAGAAATCGGGGCGAGTGTTTCCAAACTTTTGGACAGCAGTGTACAACAATGTTACGGCATGAAAATGCCTTCGTGAAGCGGCTCTCGCGTGTTTCACTTTTGCAATTACTCTCGGGCGGGGGGAAGCACATCTTCGGACGCCATTCAGCGCATATGGATCGTATACGGGTAATTTAAAAAAAAAAAAAAAAGCCAACATGCTCCTCGTTCGCAATGGCCGAGCCTCGCACGCATTAAGCATAGCTGAGAAAAAAATATCGTGTTTCCACCGTATCGGAGCTAAGAAGAGTCCGACCGTGAATATCGCGTGGCAATTTGCATACGAATGTAATACGAATGGATAAAGACCGAGTTTTGAATGTCGCGCGTGGAACTAATCACGCTCGAGAGCAGCAGGAAAACTTGTTGGAGTCGACGCCGAAGCGCGCAAGTATATTTGTAAGGTTTAGCCAACGAACAATTCCGAGACGAAGCCGAAAGCATAAATAAGACACCGCGAGCTGCGTCCTCTTCATTCTCAATATTTGCCATTGCCTCTTTTGGCTCTAAAAGAAGACGCTATATGGACAAAAGACTCAGCTTTCAGCGAGCAAAAATAGTTGTCCCGCTCTTTTGACTCGTCCGGAGCAAGAGCTAGAAAAAATCGTGCCAGAAGTCAGCTATTATTTATTTGTATGCGGGTCATTCCGTGTCAAATCGACCAATGGTTGGCATCAACCCCTTTCAATTTCGATGAAATTTGGTCAGAAGTTTTCTTTCGTCATAAAACAAAGTTCCACAGGAGGAAAAAAAAACCCTGCAAATTGAAATTTGCACATTGCTTCCTCATCTTTATCCATAGTTCACATAGCTTCCTTTACCACACAGTATGGCGATCAAATTTGGCTTCCTCATAAAGGAAGCTTTGTTAACTATTGAAAAATATTAGTAATCAATGTGCAAATTCGATCGATTTTCGCCAAATTTTATAACGAACATCCTCGATAGCTATATTAGCTCTGTGTGAAGTTTCAGAAATTGCACAAGTCAGAGCGTTTACGCTATTTTTCAAAAAATTAAAAATTTCATAAAATTTTAATCCCTTGATGGATTTTTGCCAAATTTAATAGCGAACAACCTCGATAGCTATATTAGCTCTGTGCAAAGTTTCAGTACAATATCTTAAAAATTGCACAAGTTAGAGCGTTTAGATTATTTTTCAAAAAATTCAAAATTTCATAAAATTTTAATCCCTCGATGGATTTCCGCCAAATTCAATACCAAAACAACCTTAATAGCTATACTAATTCTGTACAAAGTTTGAGTGCAATATCTTGAAAATTGCAGAGGTTAGAGCGTGTACGCCATTCTTGCAAAAATGAAAAACGTCGATAAAATCTGAACACCCGTTATAATGAAAACAATTTTTTTTTTCATAATAAAGAGCAATTCGTGCTCGATAAGTGTGCCAAATTTTAGCTCGATATCTCGAAGCGTTTTCGAGTTATTAATTATTAATATCTGAAACTCAGGATACACACACAGCACACACACACACACACATCCGGACATTTTTTCTAAATATGATTTCTCGATGTTTTAGGACATTTTGAACATATTGGCATAAAAATCGCGAAAAAAAATTTTTTCACGAAAACAAAGCTTCCTTTATGACGAAGCAAAAATTTAAATAATTTTTTGCGATTTATTTGAATAAATTTGAATAAAATTTTAATTGTATTAAATTAATTAATTTAGGGTAGATAAATAATTTCCCTCGGTGTCCTTTAAGTTTCTGCCTATTTTATTATATAAAAATAAATAATGGCAAAGTTTTTTCGCGATTTAAAAAAATGTATTGAGAGGGATGAAAACTCGCAAAGAGCCCATGGAGTAAGTTGTAAGGTATATACAGAGTTCCTGGGAGCCACTTGTTGCTCGTTTCAGACCAGATTTCCTGCTGACTGAGCTCGGCAGGACTAGATTTGCTCCATCGAACCCGAATGCCAGGACAAACCGAGGCACTGTCGGAATCACCTTCTCGAACGGTTCTTATTCTTCTCTTCCTTTCTCGATCGCTCTCCTTCTCTGTGTATGCCTTTATATATATATATATATATATATGTATAAAATCGCGATTCGCCTGAGTAATTTCTCTGTAGTGGCGCACGCCACAGCGTCAATCTACACGTACATATATAATTTCGCCATTCGCGCAGGGGGAAAAGACATCGGATCGTTGAATCGAGAAGAGGGGTGCGAAAAATTCTTCGCGTCGATTCGCCTCCCCTCTCTACCACTAAAATCGAAGTAGAGCAAAAGAAGACCATGTTCAGATCAACTTCAAGCCAATACTTCAAATTCCTTGATGATTTATTTATTTATAATTTATTTATTTATTTATAAAATAAATAATAACAATAATAATAATAATAATAATAATTTTTATCTATATGCATAGCTATATAGGTATTGGGACATTTACCTTATTCTTGAAGTGTGTGAAAACAATTTTTGAAATATTGATCCACCATTATTCTTATTTATCCATTAAGAGGAGGCTAAATACCGACACTAACACCTCGAAATTGCCATCCAAACTTGCTCTTATACAAATGGATGGAATTGAATAAAATTTTAACAACATCATCGGAACAATGGCAGGAATTGAGCCTCACTAAAATTTTTTCAAAAAACAAAAAAAAAATTTACAGATTCACTTACCACCAAGAAACTGTAATTGAAAAACTTAAATTATTAAACTTTTACTGGATTTCGGGTAAAACCAAGAGTGAGGCTACATGAAGAACGCCACGATACAAATATCGAGACGTTTTCGACATTATTCTATCAAAATGACACGCCGTAAGTTTGGATGGCGCATCAAGAGATAAATATCGAGAAATTGTAGTTTTATTGAAAAACGAAATGGCGAAATGTAGTTCACAGACGTGCGATTGAGGGCAGCACCATGGATTCTGACGAGTAACCTATAATATTTAGAGGGCTCGAATGAGTTCGTTGGCATTAGCTGTAACGCATTTTAGCCTCTCAATTGACAATTCATTGTTAATTAACTTATCCCCCTCTTAATTGTCAAAACCCGTAGTAAAAAACTCCATTGAATCGCCAATGGCAACCAATGGTCCTCATACGACTCCATTGGACAATGAATGGAGACCCATTGAGATTTCCGCATTTTTCAATGGCGTATAGGAACGATCATTGATCAGTGAATGGATATCCATTGAAAAGTCACCATTGCCCAATGACGTCCATTGGACAGCAAATGCGGATAAACCGAATGATCACCATTACTCAATGATGCCCATTGGAAAGCAAATGCTGATGGACCGAGCCATCAGCATTGCCCAATGGTGTCCATTGGAAGGCAAATGCTGATGAACGAAATGATCAGCTTTACCCAATGATGTCCATTGGGAAGTAAATGCGGATGCACTGAATGATCAGCATTACCCAAAGATGTCCATTGGAAACCGCGTCGCGTTAGTTCCGAGACTTGGCGCGAGATGTCGCAGGACGGCAACCCGCTGAACTCCCATACGGATTATGCGAAGAGTATGCTTATCTAGACGAGTGTGAGCACGGAATATTAGCAGAAGTCGGTGTCCAAAAAATCCATGCAAGGAGTTCTTGCCGACTGATGCCCATGGGATAATCCCTATTCCGTTTGAAATGGGGAAGTCAATCCTCATTGGAAAATCCCTATTCGATTTCAAATGGGGAATTCAATGGCGAAAATGTCCTTGGGCAATTGGGCATTCATCTCCATTGGTTATTTTGGCAATGGGGAATGAATGGCGATTTTTCAATGGTGACGAATGGAGTTTTTTACTATATGAAAGAATCTCCATTGATTATCGCCATTCATTCCCCATTGCCTACAAAAAACAATGGAGATGAATGCCGAATTGCCTATGGGGATTTTCTTCATTGAATCCCCATTGGATAATCCCCATTCCGTTTCAAATGGGGAAGTCAATCCTCATTGGAAAATCCTCATTCGATTTCAAATGGGGAATTCAATGGCGAAAATCTCCTTAGGCAATTCGGCATTCATCTCCGTTGGTTATTTTGGCAATGGGGAATGAATGGGGATTTTTAAATGGCGATGAATGGAGTTTCTTACTACGGGAATGTAATTAATTTTCATCCACGGTTGTCGGAGAAAGACTGGACGACGATGATACGTCGATAATGTAGGGATTGAATAAAAATGGTATTTAGCCTCCTCTTAACTCGACTGCATTGCAAAGATTTTAACGAAAGTCACATTTTTGCACTGATTTTATAACGAAATTGAATCGAATGCCTCCATGACGAGAATAAAACAATGTATCGATGATTCGAAGCGGCGAGATTGTACAAGCTACGAGACACACCCCGCAGCTTTGTGCCACGTTTAATTGACGTGAGGAAAGCCAACAGACACACACACAAGCGTATATAGTATATATATACAATATATAAATGAGAGTGAGATGGCAAAGAGAGGGGCTCGAGAAAAGTAATGATGTCCTTCATGCGATTAGCACCGTCGGCCTTTTTTGTCGGTCTGATTTAATTCGATTTGGGCATTATTGATAATGAACGCGGCGAGCTTGTACTATATTTAATAGGACAGAAATGGTGAAGATATCTCACACGGTTATGTATCCATCGCGGCAATAGGGGAGGGTGGGGCAGGACGGCCCCTCTGAGCCGATTAAGGATGTTGAGTCCCTATGAAATCTTTAAATGTTAATTGTTCAATAAATTCGAGTGTTCAATAATTGGGACACACTGAATTTTCTATGTCCCAATGATCGAACACCGTATTTTTTAACAAATAATTAATAAAAAAAAAAATTTTTTAATTGGTTCCTCAGAAAATTTAAATTTTAAATTTTCTGAGGAACCTGAAATCGCATCTTAGCAAAAACCACGAGACGTCAAATCAGGTCACCGTTGCTGATTAAATAATTTGCTTCTCTATTAATTCAAGCTTTTTTTGCACAAGTAAGGTAACATTTCGATAGTTAAAAGTTCCATATATGTAACGAAATTTTTATAAATATGTAAATGCATGCAGGTGAATGAGAAATAATCAAAATACAAGATAGTGTTCAATAATTGGGACATTTACCTTAATTTGAAAAAAAAAAATTCTGACTTTATCTTTTAGGGTGGTCCATTATGCCCCAAGTATCACGAATCGACCTAAAAATGAGTCAATACATTAAATTTATCATAATCTGATAAGAAATTTGACAAGAAATAAAGATTTCGTTTTGACCACATTTTTTAGGGCGGCCGTTTTGCCCCAGCCTCCCCTATTCTGGGGGATATATATATATCAAACGTACATGACTCTGATTATACTCGGTTCATGATATATCTTACATACGAATGTGTCGAAAGTGAGGGTCGTCTTTCGGTTGCCTCGAGATGACGGGCGGCATTTGGATTAATATATAAAGAGAGAAAATGGGTCTCACGGATTTTATCGAGTGCGCTCTCATGCGAGGGACTCTCCGAGTGAAAACAATTTTTTCACACAAACCGGGCCCAAAAATTCCAATGAGCGAAGGAAAAAGAATCTGTGACAAGTCAGCCGCGAATTGCGGTGTCTCATGAAAAATGCATCGCCAGATTCTTATGTGGGATCATTAAATTGTCTTGAATCAGCGAATTTTCAAGTTTTTCACTTACAACTGTGAGAAAATATAATCGTCTCTCGATCGCACTTATTTCGACGATACCACGATTCGCAGGTCAATTGTGAACGCTTGATCGGGTATCAATGACCCCGCACAAAAATACATACTCTTGAGGATCAATGGCTCGAGGTGGTTCGAGTATCGATATCTCGATTTCTCGGGCCCCATTTTTCATCCAACAAAATCCCGGGCACATTATTCTGAAGTACGTTCTCGATATATCGCGGTGAATGATTTTGTATGATCGATAATGCAAAAATATGATGCATAACTTGAAATTTGGATTGGATAATTTAGAAAGGGGAAAGTGATGCTGTTATTGTAAAATCTAGAAAAAGGAAACGCAGCGCTATGTAAAATGTGAAAAAAAATGTAAAAAATATGTGCACACTGCATAAAATAGTTTTTTGTTGGCTTAATTAGACTACAAATAGTTTAGGTCTTTAATTTATAAAATAGTTGTAAAATTAATTACTTTATAAAAACCGAGTAAAAAATAGAGGAGTAAAATGTGTGAATAGCGGAATCTTAAACAATTTACTGCGAGTTTACATGCCTAAAACTTAAACATTTAGCTTTAAAACAAAATAGAATAATTTTTTTTAAAGTTGCAGTATTTATCTTTAAGTGGCAAATTTGTAAATTACGCTGTCTTCATTTTTCTTTGTATTACAATATTTTTTAGTACATCACAGTATTTTTCCGAATGGATTCATTTATTTAGCAAAAAACATTTTACCTTTTTTGAAAATTTTTCGATTCATTGTTCGATATTAAGTTCCAATTTAAGATGAATCTTAAGTTTGAACTCAAGTGTCATTGTAAGTTCGCTCTTAAGTTCAAACTTTAGTGCGAAGTTTGATCGAACTTAAAGTTCAAGCTCAAGATGGATCTTAAGATCAAACTTCAAGCCAAATTTAAGTTTGTACTTAACATCGATCTGAAGTTCGCACTCAAGTTTGAACTTAAGTATGAACCTATAATGGTATTTAAGTTCAAACTTAAGATTCACCTTAAATTGGAACTTAAGTTCCATCTTACATTCCGACTTGAGTTCGATGGAAAGTTTGATCTTAAGATCCTAAAATTCGGGCCTAAAATCTCACTTAACAAAGATTCAGAAATAAAAATGTCATATTCCATGAAAATTGACGAATTAATGGGTTATACGCAGTCAGGAGGTCGAAAAAAGCCACTTTTCAAGAATTTTTTCCGGAAAGTCTGGAAAGAATTGGAACTTAAGTTCCAATTTAAGGTGAATCTTGAGTTTGAACTTAAGTGTCATTATAAGTTCATAAAGTTCAAACTTTAGTGCAAAGTTTAGATCGACCTTAACTTTAAACTTAAACTTTGTTTGGAGTTTGATCTTAAGATCTATTTTGAGCTTGAACTTAAGTACAATCGAACTTAATGATTGTGACAACTAATGCCAAAAACACGGTCAAGGGAGGCGATGAAAGAAGTTTGATCGAACTTAAGTTCAAGCTCAAGATGGATCTTAAGATTAAAATTCAAGCCAAATTTAAGTTTTAACTTAAGATCAACCTGAAGTTCGCACTGAAGTTTGAACTTAAGTATGAACTTATAATGACACTCAAGTTCAAACTTGAGATTCACCTTAAATTGGAACTTAAGTTCGATCTTATATCAAATTCGGGCCTAAAATCTCACGTAACGAACATTAAGAAATAAAAATTTCACATTCCTGGAAAATTGACGAATTAACGTATCAGGTCGAAAAAAACGATTAAAAAAAAATCTGGAAAGATATTTTAATTTATTAACGTGGAAATTTATATACATATTTTTTTAACTCTTAACTTTTTTGTGAAATTTTTCTTTTCAAAAAATAATGATTCTTTAAGCCGCTGTAGCCGATATCCGGAAAGTTCTCTAAAAAAAAAGGCGTCTCGCTGTTAGCACGATATCTCTGGATTGGATCATCTGAAAAAAAAATAGATTTCGTTAATATAAGGTATAATCTAGTATTTAATCGAAGAAATAAGCAAAATATTTATTTTTAACAAAATAGCGGCGTCTCAAAAAAAAATTCAATTTATGATGAAAAATTTTGCCTTAAATTGTTCATAAAATGGAGATTACTTAACGATAAAAAAAATTCGATCGATTACTAAAAAATATATTTATAAAGCTTGTGTAGCAATTCGAGAGTGATCGGTTATGCCTTTTCTGAGAAATCTTGCTTACCGACTTTAAAAAAACAGTTTTGAGAAAAACGCGTTCAAAGTTTCAAAAGCACTTTACACATATTAATTTTTTTAAACAAATATGCCTATAATTTCGAAAATATTCGTTAAATTTTCTGTGTATATATTTAAATTTACGTACATTCCGAAAATGAAATAAAAAACCGATTTTTTGAAAATCCTGACAACGTATAACCCGCCCTTAAAGCGTTTTATTATAAAGAACTGAATGACGGCAGACGTAAGACGAGAGTTATAAAAGCGCCCTGATGTGCGTGTTTTTTATTTTTTATCTTTTATTTTTCTTCATCGTGGTAGATAAAACGAGCGGGGGAGATGTGCAGAGAGTGGGAAATAGAGCGCGGCAAAATGCAAACGCACGCACATTCCGGATCGCAGGCCCGAGCATGCGCAATTTCGCGGAGCTTTTGCCCGAGAATTGATGCCCCTTAACGACAGCAGAAGGGTTGTGTCGACACGACGCGCGAATTCGTGAGGTACGAAGAAGTTACATATGTCGCATTGACGTCGGCAGGCGGCCAACACACAAAACGCATTATACATATGTATATGGGGCATTCCGAGTGAAATCACGCGGTTATCGGCCTGACCCCCTCGGATTTTCATGTCCAATGAATTGTGGGTTTCCTTTGGCCCAAAATATGACCTCAAATTTTTAGAAATTATTATTTCATTTTTTAGGGGTTACCGAGCTAAGAAATCATTAAATCGAGGGAAAATTTGACGTGGAATGCCCCATATGTATCATTGCCTCATTTTCATCGCCACTCCTCACAGCGAAATGTCAACGGACCGCACCGGACGCAAAATTGATGAAAAAACGTCGAAATTTCGGTCGTCACAATGGACTTCTACCTTCTACCTTAAGGGTTCGAACTAGCATCCAAAATTTCTTCACCCGATACGTCAAACGATGGAACATTGGTCAGGTTTCAGGTCAACGAGCAGTGTTCACAATATTTCGAATTGGCACTAACAATTTTTTGGAGCAAAATTCAAGATGGCCGATAAAGATCTATGTGTGATGTAACGGATATATGTTTTTTTATTCGGTGGTCCTCGGACGCATGAGTTTTTTCAATTGCGTGACTCGTGCTCGGTATAAATGAACGGTCGGATGAGATACGCGACCGATCGTTGTACTCCAACACCCAACGTTATGGCCTAATACACCAGCACTAATACGTCTGACTAATAATGCTGGTATTCGATGGGCCGAGGTGTGGGAAGATAACGAACTAGTGGTAGTGTAATAGGCGATTGTATATGCGATCGAGAATTGAAGATACGTTGATCGTAAGAGTGGATAAAAATTGAGCGCGGTACGGGGCGTGAAACGTTCTCATTACACCAATTAACGTTGGTGTTCCCTATTTCTATAATATCAATCCCCTTCTTGGGATAGCCTCATTGTATACCCCATATATATACATATATATGATATATACGTATAATAATACGTTTGGGCATATATAGGGTACCCCGCCGCCTCTTTTTCACTGCTGGCACACGCTACACAAATTAGCCGGCTGTTGACAATACGACAACGCCTCTGGCCGTACCGACACCTTTCGTTCGTTTTCGTCCTCATCCCACATCCACACACGCCCAATTACATTGACAATAAACGCTCGGATGTACATCTGGATTTATAGTCGATGTAATGCACTTATTACTTCGTCTAGCCCTAGTCCAAGTTAGCTTTTAGTTGGCCTACTCGGTACGAAGTTGGATGAAAGGACAATCTGGTCGTTGAATGATTGCTTTGGGCCCAGCAGCTTTGTGGCAGTTCGCAATGTGAGATTAACGCTGGAACTCATTCTCTTTCAATATACCCGTGCGAGAAAATTCTAGGGAAGCCCTGCCTTAAGTCGGGACCTCGTCGGGCTTGGACGTGGATGCCCTGTCAGGAATTGCCCTCGTACCGCCAGGTTGGGCCCCGACAGGGCAATGCCAAGGTTGCCAGGCCTATTTACAATATGGCTGACCCAAGGCAACCCGTTGAGGACCTGGTCGGGCTTAAACGTGAATGCCCTGTCATGAATTACAATAACACCGCCAGGTTGGGCCGTGACAGGGCAATGTCAAGGTTGCTAGGCTTACTTACAATATGGCTGACCTAAGGCAACCCGTTGAGAACCTTGTCAGGCTTCGATCGGGCAACCCATATTTAAAGAAGTCAGCATAATTACAACAGAACCAAATCGGGCCCGAATAGGGCGAAAGTATCGGAGCCCTAATTATTTCAAACATGGCACTGACGAGGCAACCCTTTGAGGGCCTAATCGGGCTTCACGGGGAGTTAGTTGCGAGACTCGCCATGAGATGTTGCATACGGCGTGCGCTCTCTCGCACACGGAATATGCTAATAGTATGCTTATATAGCCGAAGTGGGAGCACCGGTTGTATTCGACACCGCAGAGTCAGGCCTCTCAGGAAGTCATATCCGCAAGATTTCTACATAGAAATCCTCTGCTTTATACCATTTTTTTTTAAATTCTCTTGGCGAATTATTAATAGTATATTATTATTAATAATAATGTATTACTATAATATATAATAATGATTAATAGTAATAATAATAATAATAATAATATTGTTATTATTATTGAAATAATTCAATTTTACAATTTACACGTATAGCGATACTACGTAGGTACGTACTAGGGCCCTGATAGGGCTTGACCATGGGCTTGTCGTGGATTCGACATGGCAGACGTGAGGCGGTTGTGAAGGCTCTCATTTAGCAACCTTCTAAGACCCTTGTCAAAAAAGCGTGACCGTCCATTCAGGGGCCCTATTGGGCTTCCAGTCAAGGGCTCGAAGTAAGTTAGGGAAAACTGATTGGGGCCTAGTCGGGGCTTCGATCAAATTCATGCACGGGTAGAAGCGATTAGAATGGGATAAAGTTCATTTCATTGGACTTTCGTTATCGTTACACAAAAAAATTATTTTGCAAAGAGTTGAGTATTTGAGTTTATCTTCTGATTCATGACTGGGGTTAATTTGGTACAACTGATTTAGTTGTGGTTTGGATGCTGAAAAATTTCAGGCCCTTTTTCCAGGCATGAAGTTTCAGCTTCTCGGATCGAAATCCTGATCATAACTTGCAGAATTAACATTAAGAGGCACGTCATTGTTAAATTTTTGAGCCAAACTCGTGATCTACGTTTTTTCGGTGCTCAATAAAAAAACGAGGGCACACGTGCGACGAACAACAAACCGTACGAGCTTATGACGAATATTTTGACGGCCGTGCGTGCGGACATTTTCTGGGCTGAGGGATGAAAAACGGAGGGAGACGATGCTAACGGGTTTTGATATCGTTACGCGCGGGGGGCTGCGCGCAGGATGGACAGTCGCGACCGCGTGCCATACCCTCCGCTTTTATCGGCAATATCAACAGATGTGCGGGTTAAACCCGCAACCACGCATTGCAATTCTACGCCGTGAGCGGGTAATTGTGCCACGCAGACTGCCCGCTTAATTGCACATTCCTGCGTACCTCCCCCCCCTGCAAACGTATACAGGGTGTCCTAGATTACTCAGACCTCCGTGAATTGGCAGATTCGGGGTGATGTTCGGAAGATATCAAGTTGATACCAAGTTGATATCAAGTTGATACCACGTTGATATCAAGTTGATCGCAAGTTGATATCAAGTTGATATCAAGTTGATATCAAGTTGATATCAAGTTGATACCAAGTTGATATCAAGTTGATCTCAAGTTGATATCAAGTTGATACCAAGATGATATCAAGTTGATTTCAAATTGATACCAAGTTGATATCAAGTTGATCCCAAGTTGATATCAATTTAAGCTCAAGTTGATATCCAGTTGATGCCAAGTTGATATCAAGTTGATATCAAGTTGATAACAAGTTGATCCCAATTTGATATCAAGTTGATCCTAAGTTAATATCAACTTTTGGTACCAAGTAATATATTAATCAGCTGATATTATACCTGGTTCGACGTGCCAATTCCCGGAGGTCCGTGTATTTTGGGACACCCTGTATGTAAGTGCCGAAATTCCATCAATTGGTCGCGGAGTCCCGCATACGTCCCTAAAAGCCGCGACATTAAAATTATCCATAAGGAACTAAAAAAAAAAAAAAACAATACGATACGATACGTTTTATAGGCAAAAGGAGACACGCGAACCTATTGTGAATTATGTACATCAGAGAAATAGCTTCCTCGGCACATTTTCGTCCTCACTTTTAGACGGATAAGCTTTTGGAAGAGAAACCGCACTCGATGGGCCCCGGCATTAAACCTACGCACTCGATTTTTTCTTCTCCCGCTGTTTTTCGTATTATTCGAACAAGATCGCGCGTCCTGAGTCGACATTGAATGGATCATTGTACATGACAATAACCATAAGCGCAGTAGTCTTTACTGCGCACGGAAGAATCAAGAGACGCGGTAGCGTCGCGACCCCAAGTATAGATATACAGGGTGTGCTATTTAACACGAGACGCCTTAATAACTAAATATTTACGCAGTGAAATCGAAAAAGCCTGAGGCACGTATTGAGTCGATTTAAGGATCTATAGGTCTGTACAGTCCCAGTCAAAAATTGTATTTGATTGAAATTTCCGTACTTCGTGATACAATGAAAATGTGAAAAAATTCAGCAACATTTGGTATGCCGTAAACAACTATTATCAATAATAATATTGTCCAAAAGTTGTTACTGAATTGTTTAAACAAATAATTATTCAAAAAATTATCGGTAATTTCTTTATTTTCTAAACCCATTGAATGCGTTAATTTTTTCGAGCGCATATCAATTTTTTCAGAATTTTTACAATAGTAATAAAAAAATCTATTGAAGATTCGTAAAAAATTTGAAGTAAATCGGTCGAGTAGAACTTATCATGTCAGCTGTGTTGAGATCTGCATCACTAAAATAGCTATAACACCGTGAATTATTATAATTAAAAAATTTCCTTCTGAGGATTTATTCTTAAAGGTCTAAACTTTGAGAATATGCAAAAAAATTGATTTTTTTCAAAATTCTAGATCAGAAAACTCGAAAAACAAGTGAGCCATTCAATTCTTCATCAAAATTGACTCAATACTTGTCTCAGGGTTTTTCAATTGGGTTTTCGAACAAATTTTTTTTTTGTCATAAATCGAAAGATCATATAAGAGTTTTATAATAAAACTATTTTTTTTTTTTCGTTGTAATTAAAAAGTTATAACAAGTTGAAAATAAATTTTTGAACTCGGTACCGAAAACGTGCCGACAGTTCCCGAGCGCGAGTGACGTCATAATGTTCATGTCTACTCCATCAATACATGCAGTTGATACGGCCTTTCAACGTTTCATCAATTAAATCTTATTATTATCGTCCATATATATATAAATTTATTAGAAATGTCGAATCTTAAAAGTTATCGTACTTGTTTCGTACAATTGTGTACGAATAATACAAAAACTCCCCAAAAAATGTTTTTAAGGCCAGGCTAAGGACCCTCTCTCTCGCTCTCACAGGACCCTTATAGGCGCTCTCTCTCGCACTCACAAGAGCAGAAGCGCGGGGGGGGGGGGGGGGGGAAGCACAAAATGAGAAACGTCGAGACCAATGGTTTCAAGTAGTGCGCCGAATAAATCCCGAAACGCCATCAAACTTATTTACTTGATAAAACTAGTTGTCACAAACAATTTTTGGCACTAAAAGACCGTGTACTAACGTGGAATTATTTTACGGAGAGTGTAAAGGTCAACATAACCTCAAAATTTGTTTAACCCATTTTTCTCAGAGATGGCTTAGTGGAATAAAAAAAGAAGAGTAGGGGCGTCTGTGTAATTAATGTGTACAGGTGGCCCAACTGTACTTTTTTTATTTTATCAAGCTATCTCCGAGAAAAATGTGTTAAAAGTTCTAGCTCCGTCTCTCTCGCACTCGCGAGAACGGAAAGGGGGGGGGGGGTAGGAGTTCAGCCGGGCCTTAGCATTATGACGTCACAAACGAGACGACCAATCATGGCGCGTTTGGAGTCACGTGATTATTTTTTGAATTTTATCACTTTTAAATCGTTTATAATTGAATGAAAAACAAATTTTTTCAAATTTTTTGCGTCGTCTATCAAAATTATTTATAATAAAGTTTTTAAATACATTAAAAAAATCGATAATTTTTTTTTTTTTTTTCAATAACCCAATTTACTGCACAAGTATCGAGTTCGCCATTTTGGTGCCCAAGTTAAACGAGACACCCGGTATGCATTTTTAAGCTGCGACAGTGGCGTATGTATAACACTGTTATTCCAAGCGAATGGGTCCGTAAGACGGGATGCTGGGTCAATCCGTTCAAGAGCAAGAGCCATGCGCCACCAAATGGGACGCAAGTGCACGTTTGTACGTAGGTTTGTATCACGATAGTTGGACAATATATTGTGCATGGACGAGACGCTGTTATGTATTTTTACTATGAGCAATAATAATGCACAAAAGGCCCATTGCGGGAGGGAAGCTGCGCTCTGGAGATTTTGGGGCCACAGAGTGCGTGGAAAGCCGCTTCCGGTTCGCTTCTTTCGTTCGACGCGGAAAATCCTCTTTTCGCAGAGGGTGGCATCGCGACGAGGGAAAAGAGAAACCTCCCCCGAAACGCTGCGAGCGAGATGGCAACACTCATCCACCAACATGGCGCATTGTAACCATGTCTCGAACGCTTTCGCGTTCGGATGGTTCCGATTCTCCTGAAGAAAGAAACCCTTGCGGCTAATTACGATAAATATTTTCCCAGCCGTCCACAACCCTTCTCTTCTTATTCCTCGTGCCTACACGCCATAACATGGCGTGTAGGCATGAGGAATATACACTCTGGCTCAAAAGTTTGGAAACCACCAGTCAATATTTCTTGCCGCACTAGAAGTTACATAACTCCGTCAAAAAAAAAGATAATCGAATTTTAAAAAAGAGTTTTGACGGGAAGGAATTCAGCTTTATTTTGTTTTTTTTTTTAATTTTTTTTATGATTTTTTTTCGATCCGGTACGCATTTTTGTACGTGATCGTTTTTCGGCCTTTCTTCGACCAGCGCGAATTGGGCGCATAACTTGAGGACATTTTTTTTTAAATCTTTTTTAGCTACGGTACATTTGAAACGGTTAGCAGACGCTTCATCTTTGTTTTTTTTTTAATTTTCGTTCGATTTTTTCTCGCAAAGTAATTTTACTTTTGGCTAAAAAATACAAATTTTGAAAGATGCAACGTAACTCAAAAACTATAGAGTTTAAGAGAAAATGTTAAGTATAAAATAAGTAGCGTACGTATACACGGAATCGCCTGGAATTATTTCAGAATTTTTATATGAAATTTTTTATTTACTATTTTCGCTCGAAATTCTGATGATGACGTTCCAGCGAAAAATTGTATCTGATTGAAATTTCCGTACTTCGTGATACAGTAAAAATCTGAAAAATGCAACAACATTAGGCATGCTTTAAACAGTGATGCCAACTGGTCAAAAAAATTTCCCCTGAGCCTATTTTAAAATCCCCTAAATTCAAACTAAAATACCCCAACTTCAAACGTGATCAAATTTTTAATCAATTTATAGTTTCATTTCGTAATATTTTATTGCTTAGCATAATTGATTAAGTAAATGAACAGAATAATAAAATTTTTCTAATTTTTTTGAAATCTATCTAATTAACTTATCTGCATACATTTTTTTTTAATAAGAAAGTTTTGAATAAGAAGGTTCTATTGAAAGTAGCACATAAGAGTTATTAAAAATTTAACCTATTTATTCTTTAGGTATCAGTACGTGAAATTGATAAATAAATAAATTAAATAAATACATGTATAACTATAAATATTGAGAGAGCTTCTTGGTCTTCATTCGTGTCAGCATTCTTACATTCTCAGTCTTACATTTTCACGTTAAACATTTTTAGCATGCTAGAAAATATCATTTTTATCGATTTTGTATTATATCGATATTTTTGTTTTAATTGCAAATATTTTTTAAACGAGTAGAAACCGTTCGGTAATCATAAAAAAGTAAAGTTTATTATAGAAAAAGATTTTGAAACATCGATGTTCTATGAAATTGCTCAAAAAAAACTTGTTTATTTTCATTTTGACATTATGCAAATGACACTATTGAGTTCAGAAATCGAATCATAGAGGGCCACATGCTGCTTTTTGTCATATTTATTTTTCTTGTGACATTACTGTCTCGTTCGTTAAATTAGAGTCCATGGAGAACAGAAACCTCCATAAAAGTCTCGATTTTTCATAAGTTAGACAAAGTTTTTCGTTTTCCTTAAAAAAAGCCCTTAAAAAAATTTACCCTATTGAGTCCCCTTTTTAAAAAATTTTCCCTTGAATTTGGGGGGAAAACCCCCAATTTGGCATCACTGGCTATAAACAACAATTATCAATAATAATATTGCCCAAAAGTGATTAACAAATCGTTTAAACAATTGTTTAAACAATTTATCAAGCAAAGATGAACAATGATCAATAATTATTATTGATTATTGTTGTTTATAGCATGCCAAATGTTGCTGAATTTTTTAAATTCGATTTTCTTTTTTTTTGACGGAGTTATGCAACTTCTAGTGCGGCAAGAAATATTGACTGGTGTTTCCAAACTTTTGGGGGAGAGAGTATAAACTCGTTGATGGGACCAGTCGCGCGAGTTAAGCAGATTGAGGAGGGAAAAAAAGGTTGAAGCGAACTTTGTGCGTGGGTTGCACACTGTAACTAACTACGGGGTTACAATTGCTTGGTTTGGATGCACAATTTTAGCGGTGTGTGACGCCGAAATGAGAGGGTCAGTTGCGGAGGAAATGGCAACAGAGAAAACCCACAAATAAGTGGATTTAACTGTGTTAAAGAGTAACGGGGAAAGAGAGAGAGTGGAGCAACCGTTGGAAACATATTCTCTAGGTTGAAAGAGGGAATAAGAGGTGGCGAGAGTTTAAAATTTGTTGGGAAAATCGGATTTCTCCAGGAACACATATACGGGGCAGTTAGGCACGCGAACAATGTCAACCCTGTTTCCTAATCCTCGGTCTAATGGGACTAACTCTCTCTCTCTCTCTCTCTCTCTCTCTCTCTCGCTCTCTCGCTCTCTCTCTTTCTCTCTCTCTCCTTCTCCATGCTCTGTATACTTAATATATCGGCTCTTTCGGTATTTAGCTCCCGCTAGTTAATCCTATAAATATTTTTCCTAATATTTTCAAAAACACAGTCTCAACGACGACATTTTTCGAACGAGGACATCCTATGAGAGAAGGAGATCCCTACGAGATCGTTTGAGAAGGAGTGCGCGCAGATTATAATTTTTGTTTGACCAGCGTAATTCGTGCCACCCGCAGCACGAAACATGGAACAAGATCAGAGTACAAACACTTCGAGCTCTATGTCCAATGTGCATGGCTTTAACGAGATCTTCGGAAAAGCTCCTGCTTTCTCGTCATTCGTACAATAGGTCGAAAATAAGTGTCCCCGAAGCGAAAATGAACGTCATTGTTGAGGATCCAGCCAATGAGAAATTTTTCATGACAGATGCATTTGAGCGACTTGTCCTCTTCGTCCATTATCGTAGTTCCAAAAATCATGATTGCATTGGAAAAATATTTCCAATTGTACAAAGCGTTTTATATAGATTAATTAATTTCTTCCGAACCAGCCATTTTGGATCTGCTATTTTAGATTGTCTAAGAGAACTATAAGGTAAATGTCCCAATAATTGAACAGCTGAGGATCTGGGGATTGAATTGGGTGAGAAAAAAATACAAAATCAAGAAAAAAACCATCGCTTTTATGTTCAAATGATACTTTGATATTTTTACTTTCGAAAAATCACCCTTTAAATTATTTTTAAATGATTTCAAATGAAAAAAAGAATAACAATGTGAAGCATGCAAATGTCCCAATTATTGAACACTGGAAGTGCCTATGTCCCTAATATTGAACAGGCATGTCCCAGTTATCGAGCACTCTCGAGAATTCTTTGTCCGTTCTGAAAATATTATTTTGGGTACGATATTAACGATGTACGATATTTTATATCACGAGGTGCAATATGGATGTTTTTACGTCCGCTTGCGGACGTAAAAGCGTTCATTATTGTACTGAGTGATATAAAAGCTTTTTTTGCACAAGTGAGGTAACATTTCGATAGCTAAAAGTTCCATATATGTAATGAAATTTTTATAAGTAAATGCATGGAGTTTAATGAGAAATAATAAAAATACAAGATAGTGTTCAATAATTGAGACCTATTCAATAATTGGGACATTTACCTTACACTGCGGCTATCCTTTTTTTTCAGTGTGTAAATTCGCCGTTTTAGGGCAGCTTATTTATCGATGAAGGCTTCGAGCTTCGCAGGTTTTGTGCCGAATGGTTTAATTTATGATATATTGACTCAGTTTGTTCGGGTCAGTGACGAAAGCATGAGAGTCGGAAAAAAGGAACATATATCTTTCGGTAATATCGCTTATATCGTGGATGCCGTATCATGGGGATCCGATGCGGTGGCGTGTGAGCTCGACACAAGAGATGCCCAACAGATACGAGCCGAATAACGTCTATGGCGGCAAAGTATAGGTATATGTTACTATGTAAATATGTATATGGGTCATTCCATGTCAAATCGATTAAGAATGGGAATCAACCCCTAAGAATTTCGATGAAATTTACTCAGTAGTTTTCGTTTTTAATTAACCAAAGTTCTACCGAAGGACACAAATTTAAAAAAAAAATTCCGAAAGTTATGCAAGATTCAAAATTTCACAATTTCTTAAATGTCTGGAAAACTATTATAGTTACGAAAAAATCGTTCTGGGTTCGTCTTGAAGAGTATACTTGTGGCTACGAAAAAAAAAGATACCGAAAATTTTTTTGAAAAATGATGAATTTGGAGAATTTTGAATTTTCACAAATCGTGAAAATACAAGTTCAGTATTAAATTTTTGGTTCAATTATAATACCTTGCACTGATCTTAAAAGATCCTGAAATTTTCAGAAAGATGTTTTTTTTTGTTTTTTCTAAAATATGATTTTTTGAATTTTGGTAAAAAAAAATTATTTCACCTCTCAATTAAGTAAAGTTAAGCAATCATGTAGTTTTGTAATTTTAAGCAGTAAAAAAAGTAAAAGTAACAGTATTTTGGTTAAGAAAAAAAATTGTTTACCAAAATTCAAAAATTTATATTTCTGGAACAAAAAAACGTCAACCTGAAAATTTCAGGATCTTTTGAGATCAGTACAAGATATTATTGAAAAAAAAATTGAACAAAAAATGTAATGTTGATCGTGGATTTACACGATTTTAAAGAATTCAAAAGTTCATATTTTTGAAAAAACAAAAAACACCTTTCTGAAAATTTCAGGATCTTTGAAAATCAGTAAAAGGTATCATATAAAAGAATTGAACCAAAAATTTAATACTCAACTTGGATATTCACGATTTTTGTGAATTCAAAATTCTCCAAAATCATCATTTTTCAATTTTCTTTTTCGGAATATATTTTTTTTGTAGCCCCAAGTATACTCTTAAAGACCAATTCCAAACGATTTTTCGTCGCTATAATAGTTTTCAAGATATTTAAAAAATAAGCCTGAAAGATTTAAAAAATTGTGAAATTTTTAATTTTGCATAACTTTCGAAAAAAAAAATTCTTTTTTTTTTCTTTGGTCGTACATTGTTTTATCAAAAACGAAAAGTTTTGACCAAATTTAATCGAAATTAAGTCGATTCCAACTCTTGGTCGATTTGACATGGAATGACCCATATATGTATATATATATACCTATATACTACTAGAAAGAGGCGAGGAAGCGAGACAAACGAAAGAGTCGGAAAGATCGGTTGTTGAAGATAGGGAATCGAGCGATGTCGTATAAGTAGTCGAGGGGAAAAAAAACACCCTAATGGACGACAAGCTACCAGATAACTCTTCGGGACTGTTATATGGTGCTGAGACTGCCGGGATTTTGAGTAAACAGTTCATTTGTCATCGCGATCCTGTTAGGTTTCGGATCTTTCTATTTTCCTTTCCTCCACGTTTTCAAATTAAAATTTTGGACCCAAATTTTGGATGGGCAAATTTGAACCGCGCATTTTTCCCATTTCGGTTCTGATTTGTTCGCACCAAAATGACACCGAATCGGTTTTCGGAAACCATAAAATTGTGACGAAAAAAAATTCCTCTTCAAACCAGTGTAAGGCCCGAATTTTGAGTTCCGAAGATCTATATTAAGATCAAACTTTTCATTGAACTCAAGTTGGAACTTAAGATGGAACTTAAGTTCAAATTTAAGATGAATCGTAAGTTTGAACTTGAGTATCAATGTAAGTTCATACTTGAGTTCAAACATTAGTGCGAACTTCAGATCGATCTTAAGTTCAAACTTAAATTTGGTTTGAAGTTTGATCTTAAGATCCATTTTGAGCTTGAACTTAAGTTCAATCGAACTTAATTATTTTGACAATTAATGTCAAAACCTTACGGTGGTGATGAAAGAAGTTCGATCGAACTTAAGTTCAAGCTCAAGGTGGATCTTGAGGTCAAACTTCAAACCAAGTTCAAGTTTGAACTTCGGTATGAACTTGTAATGAGTTGAAACTTTAGTGCGAATTTCAGATTGATCTTAAGTTCAAACTTAAATTTGGTTTTAAGTTTGATCTTGAGCTTGAACTTAAGTTCGATCAAATTTCTTTCATCGTTTTCCTCGACCGTGTTTTTTGATATTAGTTGTCAAAATAATTAAACTCGATCGAACTTAAGTTTCGGCTCAAGATGGATCTCAAGTTCGAACTTCAAAACAAATTTGAGTTTGAACTTGAGATCGAACTTAGGATAGATCTTAAGATGTTAAAATCCATGCCTAAGAGATAAATCTATGATCGCCAAAGTGAAATATCGAATTTTCACTTTTACATTTCATGATCTTCGTTTCTATTTCTCTTCGTTTCAGTATCATCATTATTGCGTCGTCATATGTGTATGATCGTGAATAAAGCGGGCCTATAACAAATGAGCGACTTAAAAAAATTTCTATATCGCGGTGTCGATCAATTGATCGATGATATTATTTTCGATGGCGCGTGAAGCCAACGCGTTACGATAATTCGCGTGACTTGCATTGTTCGTAGAACACGAGTCTATCTCACTATGTCTGTGATTGATAAATGTTCGAGATCTAGTCGCGGTGAACGAAGTATTTATAGTCTTATCGATAGAGATACGAAGATAGGACGTTTCCACTTTTGGGACTCCTTCGGGTCATCACGTGGAACCTCAAATATCGATCTTAAAATTTAAATCCTCGAAATTCAACAAAAAGAGGTTTTTGTTTAAGCAAATTTATCTCTTAATATAAGTTGATACTTGAGTTCAAACTTTAGTTCGAACTTCAGATCGATCTTAAGTTCAAACTTAAATTTGGTTCGGAGTTTGATCTTAAGATCCATTTTGAGCTTGAACTTAAGTTCGATCGAACTTAATTATTTTGACAATTAATGTCAAAACCTTATGGAGGTGATGAAAGAAGTTCGATCGACCTTAAGTTCAAGCTCAAGGTGGATCTTGAGGTCAAACTTCAAACCAAGTTCAAGTTTGAACTCCAGTATGAACTTTTAATGACACTTAAGTTCAAATTGAAGATTCATCTCAAATTGGAACTTAAGTTCGATCTTAAGTTCCAAGTTGAGTTTAAAGGAAAGTTTGATCTCAAGTTTAATCTTACGATCGATCTTAAGATAGAACTTATGACTCAAAATTCGGGCTTTAAAAATGTTCATTACAAAGACAAACATGTTAAAACCTTTTTTTAGGACTTCGACCAGAATCTGAGATCCTTGATGCGCTAAAAAAGGGTCAGCGATCCTGAAACTAAAGAAGAAAAACTATTTCAATTGCGCTTCAACGACGAAAGCCCGAATTTCAAGATCTTAAGATCAAACTTGAGACGAAACTTTCCATTGAACTCAAGTTGGAACTTAAGAGCAAACTTAAGTTCCAATTTAAGATGAACCTTAATTTTGAACAAGTATCATTAAAAGTTCATACTTAAGTTCAAACTTTAGTGCGAACTTCAGATCGATCTTAAGTTCAAACTTAAATTTGGGTTGAAGTTTGACCTTAAGATCCATCTTGGGCTTGAACTTCAGTTCGATCGAACTTATTAACTAATTTGCCAACTTATGCCAAACTTTGCATCAATATATGAGCGCAGAAACAAAACAGGGTCGAGGGGGGTGATGAAAGAAGTTCGATCAAACTTAAGTTCAAGCTGAAGATAGATCTTGAGATCAAACTTCAAATCAAGTTTGAGTTTGAACTTAAGATCGATCTGAAGTTCGCACTAAAGTCTAAACTTAAGTATGAACTTGCAATGACACTTAAGTTAAAACTTAAGATTCATTTTAAATTGCAACTTAAGTTCGATCTCAAGTTCCAACTTGAGTTCGATGGAAAGTTTGATCCTAAGATCGACCCTTAAAAATGTTAATTACAAGGACAAACATATTAAAACTTTTTTTTAGGACTTTGACCAGAATCGAAGATGTTTGATGCGCGAAGAGAGCATCAGCGATCCTGAAGCTAAATAAAAGAAACTATTTCAATTGCGTTTCAACGACTCAGTGTCAAATGTCATCAACTGTCGCGAACTCATGTTAAAGATTGCCGCGTTTTATGGGACACTGTGACGTATGAATCTTCGGCAAAGTCATATCGATGAAATGATCCTCGAGCTGAATCGAAGCTTGAATTGACAAAAATGTTGGAATGTCTCGTGCACGTAAAATAAATTTAAAAAAAATGGACGAACGAGTCTCGCGAACTCCTGTCTCATATCTTTGTCTTTTTTTTCGAGTGTACACTTGGTGGCCGTATCGTCCTCGGTGGGACCCAGACCAGGATCGAGGGATCGTCATGCTGGGCCTCAAAGAGGCCGCCCCGCTGCTCAAACGTCGTTTAATCGAGAACCGACGAATGAGTATAGAGTCTCTGTTCGCGGCGAGAGACTCCGACATCTTCACTTGTCCGCTGCCTATTAGTAAGACCCGTCACAACCCGCTAATGACCGCCGTCCAGAGTCATCATCCCCTTCAATCTCTCCCGCTCTCTGATGTCTCTCATTCAGCTTTCTTCATCATTCTGGGATCTTCCGATCTCAAAGCTTACCACACACTGACATGTCAAAGAGATTCCTCCTAATCGCACATATATTTCTATCAGCGGGCTACTTTTTACATGCTGGTCGACCTTTGTATACGAAATCACATCGGGGTCTAGGGTTGACCATCCAGGTCAACGCTATGTACGATGTGTGAATGCTGATCTCATGGAATTAAATTAAATCGCTCAGATATGTACTTTTACAAAATTAAGAAAAGAAATCTTCAGCACTGACATTAATGGTTGACTACATTTGTAGCGATTTGATGAACTCCGGAATTTTGCATCCCCCGCGTGTGAAAATTCTAGGGAAGCCCTGACTCAGGTCGGGGCATTGTCGGGCTTGAACGTGGATGCCCTGTCAGGAATGGCCCTTACACCGCCAGGTTGGGCCCCGACAGGACGGGCCTACTTACAATATGGCTGACCTAAGGCAACCCGTTGAGGACCTTGTCGGGCTTGAACGTGCATGCCTTGTCAGGAATGGCCCTTACACCACCAGGTGGGGCCCGACAGGGCAATGCCAAGGTTGCCAGGCCTACTTACAATATGGCTGACCTAAGGCAACCCGTTTTGGACCTTATCGGGCTTAAACGTGGATGTCCTGCCATGAATCCCATAACACCGCCAGGTTGGGCCGTGACAGGGCAGTGCCAAAGTTGCCAGGCTTACTTACAATATGGCTGACTTAAGGCAACCCGTTGAGGACCTTGTCGGGATTAAATGTGGATGCCCTGTCATGAATTGCCATAACACCGCCGAGTTGGGTCGTGACAGGGCAATGCCAAGGTTTCCAGGCTTCCTTACAATATGGCTGGTCTAAGGTCTTGTTGATCCAACCAACTATCTAGTTGATCCAACCAACTATCTAGTTGACCCAACAAACTATCCAGTTGATCCAACCAACTATCTAGTTGATCCAACCAACAATCTAGTTGATCCAGCCAGTTTCTATTCTGGCGCTCAGAGCACTAAATGTTTGGTTGGACCAACTATAAGTCGTTTTTTCCGTGCATAGATCGATCCTGAATCATTTAATTCGCACTCATACGATCAAAGAGTCGATTTGACTCGCGATCGCCGTATGTCGGAGGAAAGGGGAGAATAAAGGAGAGGGAAGAGATGAAGGAGAGAGAAAGTCGAAAAAGAGGAGAGAACCCCCCGCGCAGCTGGTAAAGGGTTCACGGTCCGTCAGACTCGCATAAGCGCGCGACGGGCGTCTTTTTACTCTTTATACTCTCTCTTTCCTTCCACGTGAGCGTCCAACTGGGTATCGGGCATGCAATCACACGGAGGATTAAGATTCACGGGAGTGAGGATGAAGAACGCGAGAGGATGAGAAGTAAAGAAGATGAAGCGCGAGAAGCGAGAAGCGACAAGTCCCACTGTGAGAGAGAAAGAGAGAGAGAGAGAGAGAGAGAGAGAGAGAGAGAGAGAGAGAGAGTTTGAGAGAGGGAAAGAGAGGATGAGGAGAAGGGTTGGACGTGAGAGCGAGCAAGACTCTCTTCGGGACACGCGGGTTTGTCTTTATATTTTCTCAACGGCGACAACCAAGATGACGCGAGGACTAAAAGAGAGAAGGAGAAAGAGAAAGGGCGAGGAAAGGAGAGAGAGAAAGAGATGTATGCTGCTCTCTGGTATCGTTCAAGGATTATCCTGCGGGTCTTGGGGCGACGCGGCGGGAACGGAAATTCTCTCACACTATAAATATATATATATATATATATATATATATATATATATATATATATGATCATGCTTGTGTTTGCCTCCGCTTAGACCACGTCATCATCGGCAGGCTCTGATATGAAGATCAGGATTCAAGAATCCAGCGAGAGGCATCAGCGCGACTCCAGAATCTTTGTCTCTCCATTCCATTCTCATATTGAAAATAGCGTCCCTTTAAACGAACGTTCCTCTTAGGCCCGAATTTCAAGATTTTAAGATCTATCTTAAGATCAAACTCAAGACCAAACTTTCCATTGAACTCAAGTTCAAACTTAAGATCGAACTTAAGTTCCAATTTAAAATGAATCTTAAGTTTGAACTTAAGTGCCATCAAAAGTTCATACTTAATTTGAAACTTTAGTGCGAACTTCAGATCGATCTTAAGTTCAAAAATAAACTTGGTTTGAAGTTTGATCTCAAGATCTATCTTGAGCTTGAACTTAAGTTCGATCGAACTTAATTATTTTGACAACTAATGCCAAAAAACACGGTCGAGGGAGGCGATGAAAGAAGTTTGAACGAACTTAAGTACAAGCTCAAGATGGTTCTTAAGATCAAACTTCAAACCAAGTTCAAGTTTGAACTGAAGATCGATCTGAAGTTCGAATTAAAGTTTGAACTTAAGTATGAACTTATAATGACACTCAAGTTCAAACTTAAGATTCATCTTAAATTGGAACTTAATAAGTTCGATATTAAGTAAAAACTTGAGTTCAATGAAAAGTTTCGTCTTAAGTTTGATTTTAAGATCGATCCTAAGATAGTTCTTAAGATCTTGAAATCAAACATAAAATCAAACTTTCCATCGAACTTAAGTTGGAACTTAAGATCGAACTTGAGTTCCAATTTAAGATTAATCTTAAGTTTGAACTTAAGTGCCATTATAAGTTCATACTTAAGTTTAAACTACAGTGCGAACTTTAGTTCGATCTTAAGTTCAAACTTGTTAAGCTTGGTTTGAAGTTTGATCTTAAGATCCATCTTGAGCTTGAACTTAAGTTCAAACTTTAGTGCGAACTTTAGATCTATCTTAAATTCAATCTTATAAGCTTGGTTTGAAGTTTCACCCTACGACCCATCTTGAGCTTCAACTTAAGTTCGGTCGAACTTCTTTCATCGTCTCCCTCGACCGTGTTCGGTTTCTGCGCTCATATAATGATACAAAGTTTTGACATTAGTTGCCAAAATAATTGAGTTTGATCGAACTTAAGTTCAAGCCCAAGATGGAACTTAAGATCAAACTTCAAACCAAGTACAAGTTTGAACTTAAGATCGATCCGAAGTTCGCACTAAAGTTTGAACTTAAGTGTGAACTTATGATGACACTCAAGTTCAAACTTACGATTAATCTTAAATTGGAACTTAAGTTCGAAGAAGTAGTTCGATGAGTACTTTTTAAGTACTTCAAGTACGTCGCAAGTACCGGGTACTTCAAGTACTGCCCAGCTCTGGTACAGAATTTTTGCCTTCCGTTTAAAAGTGCATTTATGCATACGTTCAAAATAGTGTACTTGAACTTGAACAAAGTCTATATGCGCGTATATCGATGATTAGCTCCGGCATGGCCTCAAATACAATATAACTCCTTTCTCCCATCAATATATGGCTTTCACATTCGAATAATTTCTTTCTCTCTATCCCTTATAAATTCTTTTCTTTCTTCCCACTGCGTTGGGTTCACGCCGTGGTGCGCTTTCATACGTCAAGTATAACGTCAAAAGTTGAGGAGATCCAGCGGTCTTCGAGATCGATCTGCTTTTTCAAGTGTGTATGACGATATATACAATAAACCTCGTTGCCGACTAATGGATTTATCGGACAGGAGTGATTCTCCAGCCTTATAATACACGCACCGCCGATTATGTTTTTTGAACTGTAATATGTAACGTAACAATATATACTATAACATATAGTCACGATGTGACTTCGAGAGTGCGCTGGCACGTGTTATATATATATATATATATGTGGCATTCCACGGTCATTCGATCAAAATCTTACCTTGATGATTTCGATTTTCCTCTAAATTTTTTATATAAATAAGGACATTGAAAAAAAAAATTCCCAAATTTTTTCAGAATTTTTCGGTCACGCGTTTTTTGGATTTATTTTATTTTATTTTTTTTAAAACGGGACAACTTTATATAAAATTTGAAAAAATTCAGAAAAATCTCCATTTTGGAACCAAGCCCAAAGCTTTTGTTATATTTTATTAGATTATTCTGAATTTTTTCAGATTTTGAAAAGTTGTCCCGTTTTTTAAAAAAAAAAAAATAATAATAAATAAATCCAAAAAACGCGTGAGCGAAAAATTCTGAAAAAATTTGGGAATTTTTTTTTAATGTCCTTATTTATATATAAAATTTAGAGGAAAATCGAAATCATCAAGGTAAGATTTTGATCGAAATACCGTGGAATGCCACATATATATAAATGATGGACACGTCATATAACGCGTGCACGTCATCGAATAAAAGTGTAACATCCTGCTGGTTAACACAAAAGTGATTAACGCCTTAAGATTTTTAAAAAAATCCAGAAATTAAGGCACCATAGAAATTATAGTTGTCATTATGGTGATGGTTGATGTGAAAATCGCTGGTACATTATAAGGAAGTAGCCCACTGCGACAACCAAAATTTCGACGTTTTTACATTAATTTTTTCAAGTAACAAAATAAAATGTGATCTTTTCGAAATTTTTATGCGTTGTTATTTGTATCTTGAAGAGTACAAAAAAAAATTTGTTTATTCAATTTTACATGAATTGGTTTATGATTTTGTACGTCAAAGTGGAGTCCTCGAAAAAAGGTGACTTGTTTCGGGAAAGCATCATCTTAGGATTCAACTTAAGTTCGATCTTAAGTTCCAACTTGATTTCGATGGAAAGTTTGATCTTAAGTTTAATTTTAACATCGACCTTAAGATAGATCTTAAGATCCTAAAATTCTGGCCTTAAAAAACCGACGTAAAAATTTCTTGGGTTAACCAAAGAAAAATTACCACGCTAGCACAGTAAAAATTCTCGTGCTTCCACAGTAAAAAAATATTTTTTAAAAAATCTCTGATTTCTCACGTACTCTACTCTTCCCGTAGATGAAGACCTTTCTTTCTTTATTGCACTCCGTGCGCAAAGTGCCACTTTGCGCACGCTGCGCGTGCTCAAACTGGCACTTTGCGCACTCGTACAATAAAATTTCGTACGATACTAGTGCGGGAAACTTTTTCTCAACTTGTGTGATTGCAATATTCGCCTTCGGGTCATGCTGCAAACTCACACTCGTCAGAAAAAGTTTCATCGCACTAGTATCGTAATATACTATTATCTTTTCTGTATCTTTTTTCGCGACAGCACAATAATTATAATCAGAAAAATCATCGTCCTGCAATCTGCATAACCATCGCAATGTAACCAAAGATTATCTCACGAAATAAAAAATTAAAACCATGATGGATAGAAACACCGGCGGTTGAAGTAATCGAAGATATCATCGACCCAACTTTGAGTGGCCAAAAAAATCATTCTAACCGCAGCATCAGCGCCGGTGGCAGCAGGTTACTGGAAAGCTTTTTTCCCTCGAAGGTGTCGGTGTTCTTCGAGGTGAAAAATCTTTGGCCAAACGAAATGAGCCGCAAGGGCGATAGAAAAATCGAGGGTATGAATATATATATATATAGCCTGGAAGAGAAAGAAAGGAAGGACTCGAGAGAAAACATTGGGGGCGAAGAACTGGCGGGGTTGCGCCAAATCGAGTCACAACTTGGACAGCGGGTGGCCGACAGATTTTTGGATGCACCGCTTTTCGGTCCATACCTATCAGAGGGGTTACCAAAGAGACGATGAGCGAGCAGCGTCATAGATACATACATCTCATACATATGGGTAATTCCATGTCAAATCGACCGAGAGTTCGAATCGACCCCTCTCAATTTCGATGAAATTTGGTCAGAAGTTTTCGTTCTCAATGAAACAAAGTTCTACCAAAGGAAAAAAGATTGAATTTTTTTTTTCGAAAGTTATGCAAAATTCAAAATTTCACAATTTTTCAAATCTTTCAAATTTATTTTTCAAATATCTCAAAAACCATTATAGTTACGAAAAATCGGTCTGAATTAGTTTGAAAGAGTATACTTGGAGCTACAAGAAAAAATATTCCGAAAAAAAATTTTGAAAAATGATGAATTTGGAGAATTTTGAATATTCAAAAATCGTAAAAATCCAAGTTCCATATTTTATATTTGGTTTAGTTTTTTTTACATACTTTGTACAGATCTTAAAAGATCCTGAAATTTTCAGAAAGGTGTTTTTTTTTGTTTCAAAAATATACATTTTTGAATTTTTAAAAGTCGTGCAAATCTACGATGAACATTAAATTTTTGGTTAAATTTTTTTTATATAATACCTTGTTTTAATCTTAAAAGATCCTGACATTTTGAGGATGGTGTGTTTTTGTTTTAAAAATAAAAATGTTTGAATTTTGGTAAAATTTTTTTTTTGTTTTTCCTCTAAGTTACGTAAAGTTGAGCAATCATGTAATTCTGTAATTTTGAGCAGTAAAAATTTGATTAATGACAATTTAAAAAAAAAAATTTTTTTACCAAAATTCAAAAATTTATATTTTTGAGACAAAGACACATCGTCCTGAACATTGAAACAAAGACACATCATCCTGTAAATTACGAAACTTCAAAAATTCATATTTTTGAAAAAAAAAATACCTTTCTAAAAAATTCAGGATCTTTTAAGATCAGTACAAGGTGTTATATAAACAAAATTTAACCAAAAATTTAATGTTGATCGTGGGTTTGCACGATTTTTAAAAATTCAAAAATTTATATTCTTGAAACAAGAAAAAACACCTTTCTGAAAATTTCAGGATCTTTTAAGATCAGTACAAGGTATTATATAAAAAAAATTGAACCAAATATAAAATATTGAATTTCGATATTTACGATTTTTGAAAATTCAAAATTCTCCAAATTCATCATTTTTCAAAAAAAGTTTTCGGAATATTTTTTTTTTCGTAGCCCCAAGTATACTCTTTAAAACTAATTCAGAACGATACTTCGTAAAGATAATAGTTTTCAAGATATTTAAAAAATAAACTTGACAGATTTGAAAAATCGTGAAATCTTGAATTTTGCATAACTTTCGAAAAAAAAATTTCAATTTTTTTTCCTTCGGTAGAACTTCGTTTTATTAAAAACGAAAACTTCTGACCAAATTTCATCGAAATTGAGAGGGGTCGATTCAAACTCTTGGTCGATTTGACATGGAATGACCCATATATATTATATATGTATACATACACGGAGTGAGGTTCAACGTGAAAGCAGAGTAAAAGACAGATCACGAGGTTCCATTGTCGCGGGAACGAGGACTAGAGGCGTGGGAGCAAAACCAGTCGGCCCCTTTCATCTCTCGTCGTTCAACCCCCCACCTTGGACTACCCTCTTTTTTCCTCTCTCTTGCTTCTTTTTCATCATCGTCGCTTCAATCTATCTCGTTTCTTCCTTCGGCCCATACTTTTCTCCCAACATCTCTTTTCTCTTGGAAACATCTCTGTCCAACGTTGCTCATCGTTTATCCTGTATATACGCTGCAGCCTGTGTATTTATATTTATTTCCTTCTCTCACATCCCTATATTTTGCCATCTATGTTACAAACATCCAAACTCGGGCTCATCTTGACATTTTGACACCTCAGTGTTGTGTCACGTCATAAAAGCCATTCTCAGCTTGCGTATGGATCCTACAAATCCTACATATTCGACTTAAGCCATCGTCCTCGCTGATGTCTCTGTGTGGACAGAAGATTATTTTAGGTTACAGTAGTTTAAGGAACCTTTATATTTTATAGCAACCCTAGCGAAAATCATAGTAAACATGAAAATTGCAACTTCAACCAAATAGATATCGAACCATCACTCTCTTAGTTGAAGTGAATAATATTTATACTTTTGGTTATTATGTTTTTTCGATTAAGGTTACCTATACGATATAGCGGTTTGAAGTACCATAATTTAGGCTAAAACTGTATATATCATTCTATCATGGGTAAAATGGTTTACTATACTAAGTGGTTTAAGAAACATCCACAATTCATAGTAATCCAAACAAAAATCAACTGTAAATCGTGCGTGTTCCAAGTTACCATAGTTTAGGCTAGAATGGGATGGTTAACCTCTTTGTCGTATGGTTAACCTCTTTGTGGTCTGGCTAACCTCTTTGTGGTATGGCTAACCTCTTTGTGGTATGACTAACCTCTTTGTGGCATGGCTAACCTCTTTATGGTATGGTTAACCTCTTTGTGGTATGGCTAACCTCTTTATGGTATGGTTAACCTCTCTGTGGTATGGCTTGGTTAACCTCTTTGGGGTATGACTTGGTAAACCTCTTTGTGGTATGGTTTGGCTAAGCTCTTTGCGGTATGGTATGGTTAACCTCTTTGTGGTATGGCTAACCTCTTTATGGTATGGTTAACCTCTTTTTGGCATGGCTAACCTCTTTATGGTATGGTTAACCTCTTTGTGGTATGGCTAACCTCTTTATGGTATGGTTAGCCTCTTTGTGGTATGGCTTGGTTAACCTCTTCTGGGTATGGCTTGGTTAACCTCTTTGTGGTATGGTTTGGTTAACCTCTTTGCGGTACGGTATGGTTAACCTCTTTGTGGTATGGCTAACCTCTTTATGGTATGGTTCGGTTAACCTTCATGTGTTACAGGGCAAGTATTGATCCGTAAGGAGACATTATTTCCAAATTCTACGAGAAAAAATGCCAAAAAGTGAGTTGGAGACTTGGAGCCAAAATAATAATTTGGCTACCGAACCCATCTTGCGGATTATCATGCATGTGTAAAGGAGAATTGTTAAAAAAGCTTGTGGAGAAGAAGAGAAAGGCATGTTGGTTACACATATATGTATATATATATAATGTAGAACCCGCATGAGTGAAGTTATGTTTGAATCTTGGTGTCAAAAGCGCCGACACCTGATCGCTCAATGTCCACCATTTTTCTCCACAATTCGATTCTTTGGAGTGTTACATTCGAAAAGCCACGGTGAATTGAATACGGTGTAAGTATAAGCGGCTCGTTGCAACACGCGTCTTATTGACGTGCATTTATTTTTCTCACGGATTTTTGGAACAGGTCGATCAACACGACTTTTTCGTTTTATGTAGAAACAGAATAGACGCATTCTCGTCTTTCTTGACGTCTGTTCGGATTTTGTTGATCCGTGTCTATTACGAAACTTCCTTAAGGGGTCAAAAAAAAATTCGAATCGTCAAGCTGTCTTCATAAAGAGTATTTTTAAATTTCCGGAGCTTATTTTGTGGCTTGCAAAACAAAAAAAATGTAAAAATTAATGTACAGCCCGAGCTATGCAAAGTTCTAAAAAATTGGCATACAGCGAAAGGAAAGTAAGATTGAAACTTCAGGATCTTCCAAAAAAGAATCTTTCAAAAAAGGAAACTGAACAATGATTAAAGTATTGTATGAAACAGAGCTGGGCAAAGTACCGAAAAGTACTTCAAGTACAAAGTACTGATTACTTGAAGTACTTAAGATTTAAAGTACTTGAAGCACAAGTACTTGAAAAATCAAGTACAAGTATCAAGTACTTTTCAAATTTTCAGGTATCAGGTATTTAAGTTTTCAGGAATTTAAAGTACTTGAAGTATAAGTACTTAAAAAATCAAGTACAAGTATCAAGTACTTTTCAAGTTTTCAGCTATATCTCGTAGGTTCCAGAACTTACATTTGATTTCTTATGTCCTCATTTAATTTTTATTCGAGTACTTTTTGTATCGAAACATATTTTCACCTTGTGCAATACACTGAGATTAGGCTGATTGCCTAATCTCTGTCCCAATCTGCCTAAATTGGAACAGAAGTGTGTAAGCAAAGAATTAAAGATAATTCGAAAATAGCATTGACGATTGTAATTACGATTTATTTTGATACAGGTTTGAAAAAGAACAGAAGAAAAAATGTCGTGGGCGACAATTGAAGCACAGTATGTCCATACGTCACGAAATATTATTTTCATATACATATTCAAAGGCTTTGTACGTGGTACAATCAGCAAGACACATTCAAAAGTACTTGATACTTGTACTGGAAAAAGTACTTGAAGTACAGAAAAGTATTTGAAATTGTAAGTACAATACTTGAAGTACAGGCCGAGTACTTGAAATTTAAAGTACAATACATGAAAATTTAAGTACAATATACTTCAAGTACTTGAAAAGTACTTGATAAGTACTTGAAAAGTACTGAAGTATTGTACTTAAATTTTCATGTACTCGGCGTGTACTTTAAGTATTGTACTTCAAATTTCAAGTACTCGGCCTGTAATTCAAGTATTGTACTTACAATTTCAAATACTTTTCTGTACTTCAAGTACTTTTTCAAGTACTGTTTATGTACTTTTAAGTACTTTTTAAGTACTGTTAAAGTACTTTTTAAGTACTTTTAAGTACTTTTTAAGTACTGTTTAAGTACTGTTTAAGTACTGTTTAAGTACTGTTTAAGTACTGTTTAAGGACTTTTCTAGTACTTTTTAAGTACTTTGAGTACAAAGTACTTGAAGTACTGCCTAGCTCTGGTATGAAATATAAGTATTCAAATAAAATAAAATTCGAGCATACCATGAAGAAGTTTGTTAATTGTAAGAATAGTTAAGCTTCGGAATGGCCGAAGCATTTTTCAAAAAATTTCTTTTCCTCGGGTTATTTTCGTAAGGAAAGATTATGTCCAAGTTTCCGAAGTGTGTTTCGTGGCTTGGAGCACGAAAAGCTTGGGAAAATTCATTTTGCAGCCAGAGCTACGGAAAGTAAAAAAAAATCTGCATCCAGTCGAAGGAAGGTAAAATTCGAACTTTAGAATCTCAGAAAAAAGAATCTTTCGAGGGTTTGGTCTTCATAGCTCTTGATCCAATAACTATGAAAAAAATTATTGTAAGAAATGTGACAAGTATTGTATATAATGAAAATGAAGTACAAACATCGTTTATAAAGACTCGGTTCACAGATTTCACACATTGTTTTTTTTTTTTCCGATTCCCCGCGTCTTGATCCTTTGCCTCTCTCGGGTCTTATAATCTCATCAAGGATGCCCAAAGAGCGAGTCACAATATTGAATCAACGAGATTAATTATGTATCGAGATAACCGAACGAACAATTATCGGGCCCACTCAAGTGGGCTATTGATAAATGGTCAATCTGCATCAATGGCACGATACTGTCTTGTTTTTGTGTTGCTTCGCAGAATGAAATGGAAAAGGCAACGCGACTCATAACTGGGATACGTTTCATTCCATCGGCGTTCAGCGACGATCCATCTGCCCTTCGCACTGCGGGTGGCGATTTTCCACCGAGCTCATTAATTATCCCTTAGTTTCACCTTTCTCAATTTCGTCTGGGAGGCTAAATACCAGGTACGTGAGAGACAGTCTGCAGGTCAGCATTTCTGATGGATCTATCCTCAACGCCTGTTTATCCTATATCGTCATGTGAGAAAAGCTCCCTGGTTATATCCTCGTCCAGTCTTCTCTTCCGTCTCGTTTTCACCATCGAATCATCCTGGAATCTTTCTCTTTTTCGTCTACTCACTGCGACAAGTCGACAGGAGCGAAGCTCCATGTGATTTTGTCTCGTCGCATACCCAACCATCGTATTGTATATACAATATATAGCGGTATTATAATATATGCTCCCACCGATCAGATTAGAAATAAGAGTTTAGGAATCTCGTCGCGGGCGCGCGTCCATCGGGACCAAAAACGCTCGATGGGCATCGCTCGAGTGGCGCTCCATGAGATGGAACGTGTGTTGTATAGTAAGGATAGGTACGGTGGCCAAACTGGCGGAGCATCCATCATTTCGCGCATTCCCACATTTCTATCGAGTCACCGTGAAACGAACGAGTCGACCCCAACACCGGTTATTATAGGTCCGATAGGGAGAGTCACCGATCCTGCAGTCCCATCAAAAGTCTTCTTTATAGTCTTCTTCATCTTCTTCATCAGCGTCTTCTGCATCATCCCCGTCTTAAAGACTTCGGAGCAGAACTGGGCAAAGTTCCGGAATGTACTTTAAGTACAAAGTACCTTGAGTGTTTCAAGTACAAAGTACCGTAAGTACTGTAAGTACAAAGTACCGTGAGCACATTAAGTACAAAGTACCGTGAGTACTTTAAGTACAAAGTACCGTGAGTACTTTAAGAACAAAGTACCGTAAGTACTTTAAGAACAAAGCACCGTAAGTACTTTAAGTACAAAGTACCGTATAAGTACTTTAAGTACAAAGTACCGTAAGTACTTTAAGTACAAAGTACCGCAAGTACATATCACAAAGTGCCGCAAGTACTAAGTACAACGTACCGTAAGTACTTTAAGTACAAAGTACAGTAAGTACTTTAAGTACAAAGTATCGAAAGCACTTTAAGTACAAAGTACCATAAGTACTTCAAGTACAAAGTACCGTAAGTACTTCAAGTATAAAGTACCGTAAGTACTTGAAGTACAAAGTACCGTAAGTACTTTAAGTACAAAGTACCGTAAGTACTTTAAGTGCTACGTATTTATTACTTGAAGTACTTAAGATTTGAAGTACTTGAAGTATCCAGTACCGGCAGTACTTGAAGTACTACGTACTTATTACTTGAAGTACTACGTACTTATTACTTGAAGTACTACGTACTTATTACTTTAAATACTACATACTTTTTACTTGAATTACTACGTACCTTTTACTTGAAGTACTACGTACTTATTACTTGAAGTACTACGTACTTATTACTTGAAGTACTACGTACTTATTACTTGAAGTACTTAAGATTTGAAGTACTTGAAAAATCAAGTACCAAGTATCAAGTACTTTTCAAGTTTTCAGGTATATCTCGTAAGTTCTAGTACTTGCATTTGATTTTTTATTCTCATTTGATTTTTATTCGAGTACTTTTTCTATCAAAACGTATTTTCACCTTGTGCAATACACTGAGATTAGGCTTTAGGCAGATTGAAACAAAAGTATTTGAACAAAGAATTGAAAATAATGCAAAAATTACATTGACGATTGTAATTACGATTTATTTTTATACAGGTTTGAAAAAGAAGAAATAAAGAATATGATACATAGATTGTTAAAATTACTCCAACTTCATGTTCGTCTTCAAAAAACTGTCGTAGGCGACATTTGAGGGAAAGTATGTCCATACGTCACGAAATATTATTTTCAAATACACATTCAAAGGCTTTGTGCATGCGATCATCAGCAAGACACATTCAACAATACTTGATACTTGTACTTGAAGTACAGAAAAGTATTTGAAATTTTAAGTACAATACTTGAAGTATTGTGTAAGTACTTGAAAATTTAAGTACCTCAAGTACGTCGCGAGTACCGGGTACTTCAATCAATGCTGAATTTTGGAAATCGTGAAGCACCCTAAAAAATGGTTAGAAATTTTTTAGTTTTTCTTAAAATTATGATGAATTTAATGTATTCGTCCATTCTTAGGCCGATGCACTACATCCGGGGTAAAATGGACCATACAAAAAATTTAAAAAAAATTTATTTGTAAGAAAATTGAACATTTTTCAAAAGGAAACAATTATCTGTTATCTAAAAAATGGGAAACAAAATTTTTTGAGTTAAAAAAAATAATAGTTGAAAAATATAGAGGTTACTTATTATTTAACGAATTTTTAATTAATCTATATTTTTTATGTTAAACAAATAAACAGATGTCGCTATAGGTCACATTTTTTAAAATTTAGGTACTTAAAATCGAGGAAAATTAGGCCTGGGGTGTTTTTTACCCCAGTGTGTCAAATAAGGGTCAATCTCTTTTTATTAACATTCTCAGGTCACTAAAAAGCTGAAATATATTGCTCGATACGAAAGATAATTGAAAGATGATTGAAAGATGAAATCACAGCATGATACAGAGTCGCATAAGCGGATGATAATTGATCGATTAAGGAGAAACAAAGAAAAAAAAATTGTGGAAAAACAAAGAACGATTTCCTCGGTGTTTGATTTTCTGTTTTCAATCTCTCGATCCATCGATCATGCACACGTTGATCTTCATCGTGAAAAAAAAAATAGCAGCGGTATCGACGGAGGCTGAGTAGCCACCTTGAATATTTCTTCTTCTTTCTCTTTCTACATATAAGTGTCTTGGGTCTATATCTGTGTGCGGATGCACATGTGTGTATATTAAAAGCGTGCGTCGATTATCGATCGAGATAAGATTGCTCGCACAACATACTTACGACGTATACATGAGCCACGGCTCTTTCTCAAGCGAGAGGAGAGCGAAGGCCAGAAGAAGGTGGAGCAGGATAAAGATGCTGAGAAAGAAAGGAAAGAAAGGTGGATTCGTCGATGTATATGGGGCACTCCACGTCAAATCGACCACTTCAAGACCCGACCCCTTTCGATTGGGCTGAATTTTTTTTTCCCGTTTCTACCCTATTAATAACATTTTTCAGCAATTTTTCAAATTTCTTACCCAACCCAAAAAAGGCTTTTTTCAAGTAGCTATAAATACATCAGCCTAATCGAAAGGGCTCGGGTTCGAAAGTGGTCGATTTGACATGGAACGACTCGTATATACAACGGGAGAGAATCTACGGTCGGATCGACAGAACTCCGGACGCCATTGTATGCTTATATCTATATTAATATATACAGATGTGTACGATTCAATTTGTTAATAGCGCTATCGATTTATCGAGATGGATGTATATCAAGAAGACGAGAGAAACAAAAGGGCGTTCGGCTTTGTGGCCACAGTGTAATAGAAGTTTGACGATGCGTAAAAAGGCAGTTTATCGGTGTATGGACCTACATATATGTATGGGTATTTCGAGGATATACAGTTCGAGGCCTTTTAGCGGACAAAAGCATTTTTGACAGACGAACTTTATTCTACATATCACGCGTCTGCTCTTTTTTTCCAACTTTTACAACGGTCATCTCTCGCTCATTGTAATGCGAGGATTGTAATCGAACTCACGTCACTTTTACACTTTCTAATCAATTTTTTTAACCCTTACTTGGAACTCTGGGGTACGAAACACCCCAAACCTAAATTTATATTGTTATTATTGTTTATATTGTTATTATTGTTATTATTGTTTATATTGTTGTTGTATTATGTTACTACTACTATTTTTTTTTCTTGTAGTGCTATATATTAAGCAAACTCAGTCAAATTTTCAACTATTTTTGTCGAAAAATAAAAAAGTTGTGATTTTTTTCCTAAAAATTGTCATTTTTTCAGTTTTTTGGTTATCTAATTTTTTTTGTCATATTCAATTTTGATATTTTACTGTAAATCCTGTATAACTTTGGGGAGTAACCTCTCAAGAGGTTATAAAAAAAATCGCAAGGTAATTTTACAAGAAACCAAAAACTTTTTTTTTTTATCCCAGACAAAGATTATTCTAACGAATATATTTGTGATTATTGTGAAAAGTAATTTATTACATTCTTCGCGTAATTTAATGTATAACTTAAAATTCTTTTTTTTTTTACGTTTTTAAATCATTATCATAAATCATAATTAATATTATTGTTTATTTGTTTAACATAAAAAAATATATAGTTGATTAAAAAATCGTTAAATAACGAATAACTTCTATATTTTTCAACTAGTATTTTTTCAACCTGACAAAAATTGAAATTTTTTTTTAGCTAATAGATAATTTTGTTTTCTTTTGAAAATTTTTCAATTTTGTTAAAAATAATTTTTTTTCAAAATTTTTTATATGGGCCATTTTCCCCCGGAGCCATTGGCCTAAAAATGGATAAATGGATTAAATTCATCATAATTAAAAAAAAAAAAAACAAAAAAAATGTCTCGCCTAATTTTTTAAACTTTTTTTTTTTCGACCCCAGACAAAGATTATTCTAAAGAATATATTTGTGATTATTGTGAAAAGAAATTTATTACATTCTTCGCGTAATTCAATGTATTGCGTAAAAATTTAATTTTTGTTATGTTTTTAAATAATTATCACAAATCATAATTAATATAATTGTTTATTAGTTTAACATAAAAAAATGTATAGATTGATTTAAAAATCGTTAAATAAAGAATAACTTCTATATTTTTCAACTAGTATTTTTTCAATTCGACAAAAATTAAAAAAATTTTTTTAGATAATAGATAATTTTTTTTTCTTTTGAATGTTTTTCAATTTCGTTAAAAATAAATTTTTTTCAAAATTTTTGGTATGGGCCATTTCCCCCCGGAGCCATTGGCCTAAAAACGGATAAATGGATTAAATTAATCATAATTTAAAAAAAAAACAAAAAAAATGTCTCGTCTAATTTTTTAAGGTGGTCCATTTCGCCGCAAGATCGGCCTAAAAATGAGTCAATACGTCAAATTTATGGTAATTTGACAAGGAACCAAGCTTTTTTTTACAAATTTTTGAGGGGGCTGTCATACCCCATCCTCCCCTATATTTCGCGTTTTTTTTTTAGAGTCTGCTCTTTTTAAAAACCCTTTTTTCTGTAACTCTATTAAATAGGGTACATATGGGGCATTCCATACCAAGTCGACCTGAGTATGACCCTCGACCTCGATGATTTCGTTTACGATTTTTTAGATGATTCTTCCAACTCAAAATAGCATTCAGAATTTTATTTAGATTTTTAAAACCAAATTTGAGTACGTTATGATTTTTTTAAATTTTTTTTCGAAAACCTTGAGAGCCGTAATTTAAAAATCTGAAAAAATTCTCAAAAATCCGGTGTCAAAATTGAAAATTTTTTACCCAAAATTCATTATGTCCAGGCTTCCGCTTCCACCTCGATTTTAGGTTTTTATGAAGAAAACGTAAAAAAAATAGATGCAGAAATTAACCAACTACTTTTTGAAAAAAGTGAACAAATTTCTAAAAATAGTTGGTTAACGATAAAAATATTCAAGCCACTTTTCACGGTAGATCAATTTCTGCATTGATTTGTTTTTTTACGTTTTCTTCATAAAAACCTAAAATCGAGGTGAAAGGGAAATCGTGGAGATAATGAATTTTGGGTCAAAATTTTTGATTTTTGCCACCGGATTTTTGAGAATTTTTTCAGATTTTCAAATTGCGGCGCTCGAGGTTTTCGAAAAATTGTATTCAAAAAATCATAACGTACTCAAATGTTGTTTTAAAAATCTGAAAAAAAATTCTGAATGCTGTTTTGAGTTGAAAGAATCATATAAAAAATCGTAACCGAAATCAGCGAGATCGAGGGTCACACTCAGGTCGACTTGGTATGGAATGCCTCATATAGTGTTGTATACCTAAATTTCTTTGATTTGTGATTTTTTCATTAATCTCATCATCAAATCGCGTCGACGTCATACATTCCAATATTCCATCGGTATTATTTATAGGTACGTTAGCATTGAGGGTTGTTTCAGCAGAAACATATAATTTATAATTTGTAATGGGCGGATGGGGGCATAATTCTGTTGTGACGGAATTCTCATTGTAGGTATTGCAGACGGGGTTGGCAACGCCGCGAGCAATCGTCGAAAGAGGAACGTGAATGAAGAAGGGATGAAGAAAAGAGAGAAAAAAGGGGGAAAAGTTGGTCTCATTTGGTCCCGAAAAAGCTGAAGATGAAGGCGGACGATGACGACGTAAGGTCGAGGGGGCATTTATTATATTGTGCCTCTAGGGAGCGAAATAGAAAAGAGCGAGAACCGGAGAAAGAAAGAACGAAAGGGAAGGAAAAAGGAAGACGAAAAAAAATATAAAAAAAACGGGAAAGGAGCTGTGCTATTAGGTCCTGGTACGGTGCTACTCGGGGCTGTTGCTACGGTTTGGGTTGAAACCTGATCGACTTATCAATAACCGTGTAATTATAGTACTAAAGAGTTGGTAGTGCTCAAAACAAGCCATAATAAGACGCGGGCGTCTTTCCCACAAGTAACCTTATATCCCTGTGTCGAGGCGCGCCGTAGAGGGAATTTCACGGTGAGGCCCCACCGATTCCTCTCGCGTCTTTCACCTTTCAGCTTTCAGCGAGCCAAAAACCTCCCTCATCCCTTTATCTCCCTTTCGGTCATTTGTTTCTCGCTCTCTTTCTGGTCGCTTTACCACATATCCTTTTTCTCCACGATTCGCTCCTCGTCATTTAAAAACACCGAATCGTGTATTCACGGTTGTTCGTATCTGGCGAGAACAAAAAAAAAAACAAAAAAAAAACACGAGACAAAACAAAAACGCGAGAGGAACTCGCGATCCTTCATCCCCTCTGTTTCTTCCTCCTCTCCTTCGCGTATGTGCCACTTCCCATCTCTGGCTCCGCAGACTCTCCATTCACTGCCAACCCTCTCTGTTTTCCCTCCGTTGTTTTGGCCCAGCAGCTGCCATTGTTGGCCCATTAATTTATTACGGCCCAATTATGGGTGAGCGTTACACTGAAAAAAAAACTAATGGCTGCAGTCGCCATTTTCCGGTTAGCTTTCGCATATTTTGAGGTTATGGTCCCTACCCACCAAAGTTACTACGTAACTTTGGAAACAATTTGTTAATGACTTTGCAAATTGCAAATTAATGAATTTGCAATTTGCAAAGTCATTAAATAGTCATTAAATAGGTTAGTTCCCAAAGTTACTACGTAACTTTGGGAAGTAACCTAAAAAAGAAGTTCTAAACAATTTGCAAGTTGAAATGTTGAATGGTATATTTTTTGTAAATATTTTCAGCCGAACCATCTCGTATTGGCTCAGGAGTTATATTTTTTGCTGTGCAACAAGAATTTGGCGTTCGCGGCAATACAAAATACAAAAAGCTATACAAAATAACGTTGCTACAATCCAGTACTTTTCAGGGTGGGGTCGAAAATTCGATTTTTAAAAAAGCGCACAAAGTGGAAAACTTAAGACTCGTGAGCAATTCTTAATGTACGTAATATTGATGTTAAGGTGGTATTCTGGTTTCGAATTTTGAAAAAAAAACTACTTTTGGGTGAGGCACAAAATACGACCCACCAATTTTTTAAATAATCTTGCCCAAAAGTCATTAACAAATTGTTTAAATTTTAAACAATTTATAGAGCAATGATGGACAATGATCAATAATTATTATTGATCATTGTTGTTTATAACATGCCAAAAATTTCTCAATTTCTTCAGATTTTCATTGTATCACGAAGTATGGAAATTTCAATCAGAGGTACAATTTTTCGCTGAGACGTCATAATCAGAGCATCAGCAAAAAAATCTATCTATTTTTATTATCCAATTTTTTCGAAAAATTAATAATTAGTGACAAAATATTACTAATTTTCCTAATAAATAAGTAATTAAGTGACATTACATTTCTAATTTTTCAAAAAAAAAAAGAGTAATTAACGATAAAATATTACTAATTTTTTCCAAGAATTAGTAATTAGCGAGAATAATATTGGTAAATAACCAAAAAAATCAATAATTTGTGGAGAAATGTTGTATTAATTTTGGAAAAAGTAATAAATAATGTAAAAATTACTAATGTATTTTTTAATAGGTACTGATTGAATATTCGTATTAATAATAACTTGTGTGATATCATATGACATTCGATACAATAAATACTAATGTATGAAATATTCAAAAGATCTAGTTATTACAAAAAATAAAACAACTTTTTGAATAGAGTTGTTTGTGAGCTTATAACCATGCCTCAATCCGTACACACAAGTACGTAAGTATACACAATAGTTTTCTACAAATTACTGTTAAAAAAAAAATTAATTAGTAATATTTTTTCGCTAAATACTTATTTTTGAAAAATTAGTAATATTTTGTCACTAATTACTAATTTTTTTGGAAAAATTACAAATATTTTGTCACTAATGACTAATTTTTTTGGAAAAATTGGAAGTATTTTCTTACTAATTACTAATTTTTTAGAAAAATTACTAATATTTTCCGCTAATTACACTATTTTTTATAAAAAATTAGTAATATTTTTTGACTAATTATTAATTTTTCGAAAAATGATTAATAAAATCAATATTGTTGAAAAAAAAATCGATACTGCCAATCACTGAATCAGAGTTTCGAGCGAAAATACTAAAAAAAAAATTCCTAGGAAAATTCTGAAATAATTCCAAGCGACTTCTTTTATGCCTACGCTACTTTTTCCATACCTGACATTTTCTCTTAAACTCTATAGTTTTTGAGTTACGTTGCATCTTTCAAAATGTGTCTTTTTCAGCCAAAAGTAAAATAACTTTGCGAGAAAAAATCGTACGAAAATGTTTCCAAAACGAAAATAGCGTGTCTGCTAACCCTTTCAAATGCACCGTAGATAAAAAAAAACAAAAAAAAATCACCTCAAAGTTATGCGCCCAATTCACGATGGTCGAAAAAAGGCCAAAAAACAGTCACGTACAAAAATGCGTACCAGATCGAAAAAAAATCACCAAAAATATTTTTAAAAAAAGCAAAACAAAGCTGAATTCGTTCCCGTTGAAAAGCTTTTTTAAAAATTCGATTATCATTTTTTTTGACGGAGTTATGCTAGTTCTAGTGCGGCAAGAAACTGGTGTTTCCAAACATTTGAGCGGGAGTGTACGTAAAAAAAGGATATCTATCGATGGACGCGTCTATGTGCGCGCGATACGATCATTGCCTATTTGACTAATCATTTGTTTGCATTAACTTCATTCGTCATTCGTTCATTTGCATTAATTGATCGTTGTATGCCTTTTTAAAATGCATCTTTAGTTCATGTTGACGTTTGCGTTGAGCGCCAATTTATAAACCGGTTAGTAGATAGATATATAAATATATCGGAAATCGCAAAGAGTGAGACAACCCCAAAAAAGGATGAAGACGTGGATCCGGATAGTCGTTTCTCGACGGGGCGGCACATCAAAGCCATTGATACGAGCACCAACTCCCGCTCAATCAATATATTACTTTTATCCCTTTCTCTCTGTCTTTCTTATCTTCGAATCACGATTATCCTGCAGAGCTCGTGTCTCTCACAATTGACATGTACGCAAGAATCGACGAATCACACGTCGCGTATAAAACGCTCTCACATGGGCAATAGAGAAGGAATTATTAATTCAACAAAAAAATATATATATATTCATGCTCGTACCAAAGAGATTCCTTGCTTCAACTCTGTTAGCCCGTGTTCGATCGATGATCGTGGGTCCCGTAGTAAAAAACTCCATTCGTCGCCATTGAAAAATCCCCATTCATTCCCCATTGCCAAAATAACCAACGGAGATGAATGCCGAATTGCCTAAGGGGATTTTCGCCATTGAATTCCCCATTTGAAATCGAATGAGGATTTTCCAATGAGGATTGACTTCCCCATTTGAAACGGAATGGGGATTATCCTATGGGGATTCAATGAAGAAAATCCCCATAGGCAATTCGGCATTCATCTCCATTGGTTTTTGTAGGCAATGAGGAATGAATGGCGATAATCAATTGAGATTCTTTCATATAGTAAAAAACTCCATTCGTCACCATTGAAAAATCGCCATTCATTCCCCATTGCCAAAATAACCAATGGAGATGAATGCCGAATTGCCTAAGGACATTTTCGCCATTGAATTCCCCATTCGAAATCGAATAGAAATTTTCCAATGAGGATTGACTTCCCCATTTCAAACGGAATAGGGATTATCCCATGGGCATCAGACGGCAAGAACTCCTTGCATGGATTTTTTGGACACCGACTTCTGCTAATATTCCGCGCTCACAATCGTCTAGATAAGCATACTCTTCGCATAATCCGTATGGGAGTTTAGCGGGTTGCCGTCCTGCGACATCTCGCGCCAAGTCTCGGAACTAACGCGACGCGGTTTCCAATGGACATCTTTTGGTAATGCTGATCATTCAGTTTATCCGCATTTACTTCCCAATGGACATCATTGGGTGAAGCTGATCATTTCGTTCATGAGCATTTGCCTTCCAATGGACACCATTGGGCAATGCTGATGGCTTGGTCCATCAGCATTTGCTTTCCATTGGGCATCATTGAGTAATGGTGATCATTCGGTTCATCCGCATTTGCTGTCCAATGGACGTCATTAGGCAATGGTGACTTTTCAATGGATATCCATTCACTGATCAATGGTCGTTCCTATACGCCGTATGAGGACCATTGGTTGCCATTGGCGATTCAATGGAGCTTTTTACTACGGGGTTGAAGCAAGTTTGCTCGAATTCCACGGATTTAGCTCGATCCAGCGTGAAATTACGACAAGTGACAAACGAGAATTGAAAAAATTATGAAATCTCGTTCAACTCGATTATTCAAATCTCTCGATCACAGACGAACACTCGCAAAACGTTCAAATGCTATCGAATCGGCAGAGCGAGGGAAATTAATTAGCGGTGATTAGTAAACATGACAAGGATTAATTGTTCAGATTAGTATTTGAAAAAATAAACATATGTTGTTTTCCATTTGCGCTGTTTGTCCAGATTTTCGAATGTTTTTCCTTAAAAACATACCTGGGATTAAGATAAATTTCCCAATTATTGAACAGCTAAGGATCCCCACACAACAAAAATACGTCCCAAGTACGTCTTTCGGACATCACGTCAATTGTCCCGTGATGGTAATGGGATGGTCCCATGGGATTCCCATGGGCTCTAAAGTGTCCGCAGTGATTACCGGAATGGGATCGTCCCATTGTCGGCCCAGGATGTCTTCGGGACGTCTCTTGGACTGTAAATACAGCAGAGTGGAGATATCGATGAGATATTATCGAGACTTCTCAAAGACGTCACCAAGGTATTCCAGAATTATCAGACACAGCAATGATACGTTCCAAGTACGTCTTTTGGACATCACGTCAATTGACTCAATTGTCCCGTGATGGTAATGGGATGGTCCTATGGGATTCCCATGGGCTCTGAAATGTCCGCAGTGATTACCGCAATAGGATGGTCCCACTGCCGTCCCAGGATGTCTTTGGGATGTCTTCGGGACGTCTCTTGGACTGCCAATACAGCAGTGGATAATTATTTTTATTTCGATTTAATATTAATTAATTTCAATTAATTAATTGAATTTCAATAAAATGGGTATAGTACAGAGGGAGACAGCAAGTAGTCCTTGTAACATGGCCTGTTATGAGGTCTGACTCCTTTCGGTGTCAAATGTCCGTGTTCACGCTCGGCTATATAAGCATTCTAGTTGCATGATCCGTATGTGAGAGGCTTTGCCATCTCGCGGCGAGTCTGGAACTAACGCCGTGGAATGGCTGACCTCCTATAGACATCTTTAAGAGAGTCCGCTGGGATCGTCTACACACGGTTACGGCAGGATATCCTCAAGACATCCCATATTAATCTCCAGAAGACCAATGTCCTACTAGTACCTCCCACAGACATCTACAAGATAGTGCGGTACGATCGTCTACACGCAATCACGGCAGGATATCCTAGAGACATCCTATATTAATCTCGGGTAGAACAATGTCCTACCAGTACCTCCCACAGACGTCTATAATAGAGTGCGTTGGGATCGTCCAATTACGGTTGCGACAGGATATCCTCAAGATCTCCTATATTAATCTCGGGTAGAACGGAATCCTACCGGTACCTCTCAGAGACATCTCTAATAGAGTGCGCTGGGATCGTCTAAATACGGTTGCAACAGGATATCTTCAAGACATCCTATATTAATCTCGAGTCCGATAATTTTTTCAGATTTTTCGATCACGGCCATCGAGGTGTTAAAAAAAAAATTCAAAAATTCATGACGCGCTGAAATTTATTTTGAAAAATCTAAAAAAAATTGTAATTGCTTGATAGAGTGAGAGTAATGATAGGAAAAATCGGGAACCAGATTTGAGGGGTCGAGGGTCAGACTCAGGTCGAATTGGTATGGAATGCCCCATATGTTGAGGATGCATTTGTGTATAGGGCAAGCAATAACAGCGCGAAAGATTTCTCTCGCATCCAATAAATCTGTTTGCAATTAGGGGATCTCTACACGCGACGCTTATGACGCTGCCGCGGTTTCTCGACCGCGAGAATAAATGACGTCATAAGGAACGAAGCTCGACGACCGCCCGCGGGGAAGTCGGCCTCCACCATGCCGCTTATGTTATATTATTATATATATATATATATATATATTTGAAATTAAACTTATTATATATGTGTATAGACATATATATATTAGACTGATTAAAAAAAAGCGACTATTTTTTGTTTTTCGAAGAAACGCATTAAATACTTTCGGGAAGGTGAAAAAAGATGCCTGTTAAAATTATAGCTCTTAATAAAAATATTTAGAGGTCCCTCTTCGCATATTTTTATTTCCCATTTAAATGACATGGGAAAAGAAAATTTCAAACTTTGACATTTTATATCTCATCTTCAAGTCAATGCACCAAAATAAACGACACATATTCTTGTAGGGAACTGAACGCTCTACAAAAAAGATCTCTTATGATTTTTCGATAAACTCACTCCTTCAAAAGTTATTCACGGTCTAATATATATGTATATTAGACTGTGAATATGGGTGAACTTATGTTGGTTATTTCTTTAAAAATTAGGTAATTTATGTTAATGCAATTTAAACTTTTGTTTCAGGAAAGTGTTTACGATATTTAGTAATAAGTTTCAACATTTTGCCGGAAACTAGAACAAAAAGTGAAATTTACTCTATATTTAAATTTAACCTTGAATAACTCTTGAAGGAGTGAGTTTAACGAAAAATCATAGGAGATCTTTTTTGTAGAGCGTTTAATTCCCTACAAGAATATGTGTCGTTTATTTTGGTACACTGACTTCAAGCCGAGATATAAAATGTCAAAGTTTGAAACTTTTTTTTTCCGTGTTATTTAAACCGGAAATAAAAATATGCGATGAGGGACCTCTAAATATTTTTATTGAGAGCTCTAATTTTAACAGGCATCTTTTTACACCTTTCCGAAAGTATTTAATGCGTTTCGTCGAAAAACAAAAAATAGTCGCTTTTTTTGAATCAGTCTAATATATATATATATATATATATATTTGAAATTAAACTTATTATATATGTATATAGACATATATGTATATCCCGGTTGTGGAGCTCGAATTCTCTTCGTATCGGCCCATATCGTATACGTGGACCATTACATGCCGACTTTAATAAATATCCCGAGGGTCTTTGGTCTTTTGGGCCCGCGGCGGACCCCGATTCCTCCCATTCGCGGAGAGAGACGTCCTCTGTAATGGAGATATCGCAGTTGGCCCGGATAGGTGAGCTGCACGCCGTCCGTCTCCTCGATTTGTATATATATATGTATATATGGGACATTCCATCCCAAATCGGACAGTTTGAAAAAGTTTTTTTTTTATTTCCTCAATTTTTTTATATTTTTGAGTACCCATCAAAAGACCCTTCCTGATAAATTTTAAGATCTTTTTGATTACCCGTTCAAAAGATATTAAATTAACAAAAAATGCTTTTTTTTGGTATTTTGGTCATAACTTCTTTAATAATGGTCCAAATTGAAAGTTTTTTTTTCAAAATTTTTGTTTTTTCATGGCCTTTTCGGAAAAAAATACAACAAAAAAATTCGACGTGTTTTTGAATGAGTTTTTTGAGTTTTAAACGTTATTTATTTTTTTATTTTTTTTTAATTTTTTGTTACAAACATCTATCTATTCAACAATTTTTAAGACTAGTCCGTTCGTGGGATCTCAATGACTACTATTTTTTTTTCGATTTTTGAAAATTAAAAAAAAAAAAAATTTTAATAAATTATTATGAATACCAATTTTTGTTACTGTATAGTATTTTTTTCAATATTTAGAATTTATTTTGACACTTTTTTATTAACAGGTTCTTAAAATTAATAATTAATCGTTAAGTCTGTGTATGAAGAATAATAACATCAGTTTTTATTTATTCACGTATGTTTTTGAAAACCTTACATATACGATTATTTCCTGAATTAAAATCGTTTTTTAGTATTGGTTGAATACTAAAAAACGAAACGACTAATTGGTTCGTGATTTTTTCCAATTTTTTTTGTCGAACCGTTTTCAAGATATCGATTTTTCAAAAATTAGGCTACTTTTTTTTTCAAACGCCCATAACTTTGCGAAAAATGGGCCAAGTGGGACGTTTTTTTTTCAAAATTTTTGTTTTTAAACGTACTTTTGATAAAAAATATCGAAAAAAAATTTCAAGCCGTATTTCTATGAGATTTTCAAGTTTAAAAAATAAATTGTTGATTTACAAAAAATACGTACTGGTCGATTTTCCTAAAAATTTTTTGTAAAAAATAAAAATATAAAAAATTAATATATAAAAAATATAATAAAATATAAAAAATTTTGAAATAAATCGAAGATGCAAAAGTTAAATGGTGTCCGGTTTGGTGTGGAACGCCCCATATATATGGGGCATTCCACGTCAAATCACGCGGTCATCGGCCTGACCCCCTCGGATTTTGATGTCTGGTAAATTGTAGGTTTCGTTTGGCCCAAAATATGACCTCAAATTTGTAGAAATTTTTATTCAATTTTTTAGCGGTTGCCCGAGCTAAAAAATCATTAAATTGAGGGAAAACATGAAGAGAGGCTTTTTTCAAGTTAATTAAATTTTTTCACAGAAACTAGGGCTTAAAACAGATATTTTCGTGATAGTTCGATAATGGGCCAAAATAATGACAATTTATTTTTGTATTTTAATTATTTTTTTTTTTTTAATAATTTCTTAATTTGGTTGTTTCTTATAGTGAGAATAACAACAAAAAATTTTTCCTAGTGAAACTTGATTTTTTTTCATGGTTTAAGAGTGAAACGACTACATTTTTCGAAAATTTATTAGCCTCGACGACCTAAAATAAAACAGATACTTTAAAAAAAAAATTTTTTAATCGCAATTATAATTTAAAAAAAAATAGTACCAAAAAAATTTCTTTTCGGAGAAATGTTCTCAAAGGTCTGAACTTTAAGAATATGCAAAAAAAAATATTTTTTCAAAATTCCACGCCAGAATACTAATCTATATAATGCTGAATATTAAGAAGCTTGGAATTAACCGGTTTACAAATGTTTATGGATCGATCCACAATATCTAATCACGTTTCGCTGCGCAGCATGCATCCTTGATAAGAAAAAATATTAATTGCGATAGATTATGTTTTTCCAATACTGAATGTTTTACAACAAATATTAACGAACTGGTTTTTTATTTAATTTTTTCAAAAAATAATCAGCAACTCTTTTCCCAATCAAGTGATTCAGGACTCAATTTATTAAAATTATTGAATTATTGAATTTATTAATTGTATTATAAAATTTATTAACTAATTTATGGAGTGTTCAAATTTTTTCAAAAATTTTGAAATTTTCTCTACGGTTTTTCAGAAACAGGGATCTTCTTTCCGGATCTCATAAATACGAGATCATGCGCTCTATATTAATTAATTGTTCTCGGTTGTTAATTGCCAGAATTTCATGCGTAAAAAATTTGTCTAATCGAGAGACGTATTTCGCCCCATTATGAGAAGCAGCAAAGATAAATTTGTACGGCGCGATAATCGCGTGTTTGTTTCCGAACTGTGATGATAATATAATACGAATGACTTGCATTTTTATCCAACCCTCGATATTTTATCGCTTCATATTAGAGTTGCCTACGATATGCGCTCTGTTATAATACTCGTTAGTGCAGTTTCGACGAGATGATCGGCGGGTTCGTAAACCAGCATCTTCAGCATCGGTACACGCATCATCGGACTAAATATCATAATCTGAGAAGCAATTTGTGTTCACTAATGTAATCGTACACAAGCACGCACAAATAATAATAATAATAATAATAATAATAATAATAATAATAATAATAAAACCCTGCAAATTGAAATTTGCACATTGCTTCCTCATATTTATCCATACACTGAAAGAAAAAATTGTTTGAATGAACAAAATCTTTTGTCAAATACGTTCAACTAGATATTTATTTGGTCTAACTAAATAATTAGTTTTTTGAACAATTCTTCGCTTCGGTTGACTAAAATATTGTTCAGGCAAAAAAATGTTGAATTGTACTAACTAAATTATCTAGTTGAACGTATTTGACAAAATATTTTCTTCATTCAAACTTTTTTTCTTCAGTGTAGTTCACGTAGCTTCCTTCAACACACGGTATGGCGATCAAATTTGGCTTCCTCATAAAGGAAGCTTTGTTAAATGTTGAAAAATATTAGTAATGAATGTGCAAATTCGATCAATTTTCGCCAAATTTGATCGTGAACAAACCTTGATAGCTATACAAGTTCGGTACAAAGTTTCTGTGAAATATATTGAAAATTGTGCAAGTTAGAGCGCTTGCACTATTTTTCAAAAAAATCAAAATTTCATAAAATTTAATAGCGAATGATCTTAACAGCTATATTACCTCTGTGCAAAGTTTCAGTACAATATCTTAAAAACTGCGCAAGTTAGAGCGTTTAGGGTATTTTTCAAAAAATTCAAAATTTCATAAAATTTTAATCCCTCGATAGATTTTTGCCGAATTTAATAGCGAATAACCTTAACAGCTATATTACCTCTGTGCAAAGTTTCAGTACAATACCTTAAAAATTGCACAAGTTAGAGCGTTTAGGCTATTTGTCAAAAAATTCAAAATTTCATAAAATTTTAATCCCTCGATGGATTTTCGCCAAATTCAATACCAAACAACCTTAATAGCTATACTAATTCTCTACAAAGTTTGAGTGCAATATCTTGAAAATTGCAGAGGCTAGAGCGTTTACGCCATTCTTGCAAAAACGAAAAAAGTCGATAAAATCTGAACACCCGTTATAATTAAAACAAATTTTTTTTTATAATGAAGAGCAATTCGTGCTCGACAAGTGTGCCAAATTTTAGCTTGATATCTCGAAGCGTTTTCGAGTTATTAATCATTTACATCTGAAACTCAGGATACACACACACACACACATCCATCCAGACATTTTTTCTAAATATGATTTCTCGATGTTTCAGGACATTTTGAACACATTGGCATAAAAATCACGAAATAAAAAATTTTCACGAAAACAAAGCTTCCTTCATGAGAAAATAATAATAATAATAATAATAATAATAATAATAATAATAATAATAATAATAATAATAATAATAATAATAATAATAATAATAATAATAATAATAATAATAATAATAATAATAATAATAATAATAATAATAATAATAATAATAATAATAATAATAATAATAATAATAATAATATACGGGAGTGACGAGAATTTTGCTCACTCATACACTGAGAGAAAAAAATGGTTGAATATGCAAAATCGTTAGTTGAATACGGGCAACTAAATATTTATTTGGTCGAACTAAATAATTAGTTTCTTGAATAACTCCGCGCTTCGGTTGACCAAAATATTGTTCAGGCAACAAAAATTTGGATTGTACAACTTAATATTTAGTTGCACATATTCAACTGAACGATTTCGCTTATTCAACCATTTTTTTTTCTCAGTGTAGATTCACTCCTAATAGCTTTGAATAGATATTTAATAGGACGACTCTATTTTTCGAATTGAGTTCATCGTTCGAGATTATTCTAGATCTTCTCTAAAAAAAATCTTGCACAAAAACGACGCCTCTACGATTTATTTACTGTCGTCACGTCAACTGTGAAATTTTGCAAAAACAGTATTTTTTGAAATTTTGACGGTCAGACTTCACAAAGTATTGCAGTGTGAAACAAAACAAAATTTTTTACGATGCTGAAATTTGCATCCAACGAAAATAGTTTTTTAAATTCATTTTTAGTGAGATTTATAATTTGCTCCTGAATTTGGCACTTCAAGTCGTCAATAAAGACCGCAAAATAAATTTCAACGATTTTTAATCCTTAAACATTTTTAGGAGAAATAAATTTAATTAAGAAATAAAATATTCCCGTTGCATTCAAGCGGAGCAAACTTTGACATCATAAATTCTTACAAACCTGAATCTCATACGATTTTTTTGAACTCGTTATCGGTGTGAAAATTTTAGTAATCTCGATTTTCTTATTCGTAATAATCGTTTGTTTGTTCATTTATCGTTTCTATTTCAGGAAATATCTTGGATTTGGGTTTACAAGTTTTTTGGAACGAAAATTTGCTCTCCGACATTGAACTAAAAAATACAGCATATTTCTCAGTTTCCATGTGATTTATCCATTTTTAGGAAAGATCCAATTGGCGAGGGAAATTAAATACAGAACTTGAATAATAATTGAAAATTGAAGAGTGCGAAAATTGTAAAACTCGTTTTTGCGGACCACCCTAATATTGAATGCATAGTTGAAACTTGTAATTTGCCAAAAAAAAGCATTGAAAAAAAAATATCAACTAGAAATCGATTAACACGAAGAAAATTGATTTGTCTCGATTAATATCTTCGTGCTTTTGCGAAATGGACCGCTTTGCGAGTTGAGAAAAATTGAGAATGTGCGAAAATGTATGAGAGAATCGTACGGAGCTTTGGCAATTGGATGGAGTCAGCACACGATCAATGGACACGGGCAAAAACTTGTCGAACACGATCGACCTCGGCAAATTGGTCGGGCAAGTTTTTCTTCATGATCGATCGAGTTCTCTGCGTATTTATATATGTCGATGCAGCAGCGAGATTATTACACCAGTTCGCATGAACAACATCGTTATATGTTGGTCTTTCGTGCTTATCTTTCGCTCACCGACCACTTTGCTGGCAACATCCTTCCATCGCTTATGCACACGGTTTATTTACTTCAAGTACTTGAGGTACTTTGAACTTGAAGTACTTGAGGCACTTTGTACTTGAGGTACTTTGAACTTGAAGTACTTGAGGTACTTTGAACTTGAATTACTTGAGGTACTTTGAACTTGAAGTACTTGAAGTACTTGAGGTACTTTGTACTTGAGGTACTTTGTACTTGAGGTACTTTGTACTTGAGGTACTTTGTACTTGAGGTACTTTGTACTTGAGGTACTTTGTACTTGAAGTACTTGAAGTACTTGAGGTACTCTGTACTTGAAGTACTTGATGTACTTTGTACTTGATGTACTTTGTACTTAATGTACTTTGTACTTAATGTACTTTGTACTTAATGTACTTGAGGTACTTTGTACTTGAGGTACTTTTTTCTTGAAGTACTTGACGTTCTTTGTACATGAAGTACTTGAGGTACTTTGTACTTGAAGTACTTGAGGTGCTTTGTACTTGAAGGACTTGAGGTACTTTGTACTTGAAGTACTTGAGGTACTTTGTACTTGAATTACTTGAGGCACTTTGTACTTGAAGTACTTGAGGCACTTTGTACTTGAATTACTTGAGGCACTTTGTACTTGAAGTACTTGAAGTACTTTCTGGTACATCGCCCAGCAACTGTATGTTGAACGAAGATCGTTAAAATAACTTGTACAATGGTCCACAAATGCTAAAGAAGAATTTCGATTGGTTTATAATACTTTTCAAGTAATGCATCGAGTAATACTGTAATATATGACGAAACGATCCCCCAAAATCTGTTTAAAAAATCGTATGCACTACATGCCACTTGTATTAGTGTTTGTGTTGAAGAGCTAATGAGTTTATCAAGGAACTTGTGGATTATTCCAGCTCGACCATTCCAGCGAGGGAACTTCCTAATGTTGGTAATCTGTAATCCTAATGTTGTCCTAATGTTGGAATCTGTAAGAACATTACTCCTGAACAGAGTTCTGAAAATAGTAATGTAAAAGTAATACATTACCCATTACTCCAAACAATGTGTATTGGACAAGTTTTCCATTACAAATTACAAAAGTAATGTGTAATGGATGGGTGTTCCATTACAAATGAAAATAGTAATGTGTCATGGATGCGTGTTCCATTACAATTAAAAAACGTATTGTGTAATGGATGCATGTCCCACTACAAATAAAAAAAGTAATGTGTAATGTAGGCATGTTCGATTACAAATAAAAAAAGTAATGTGTAATGTAGGCATGTTCCATTACAAATGACAAAAGTAATGTGTAATGGATGCGTGTTCCATTACAATAAAAAAAAGTAATGTGTAATGTATGCATTTTCCATTACAAATTAAAAAAGTAATGTGTAATGTATGCATGTTCCACTACAAATTAAAAAAGTAATGCGTAATGGATGCGTGTTCCATTACAATTAAAAAAAGTAGTGTGTAATGTACGCATGTTCCATTACAAATTACAATTTAAAAAAAAGTAATTTGCAGTGGAGAATATTTCATTACAAGTAAAAAAATTGCCGTGCTCGTATTAGAAACTTGCACATTGCTGTCTCATTATTTTATTTCGCTCAAGTTCATCCACAATTATCACAAATGATCCATAAAGTTAAAAAAAAGGACATGCACATTATTCAGGGATTCAATAAAGCGACAAATTTTGTATCAGTAACTTGTAATTTTTATCAGATTGCTTATAATTTTGGGTAACAGCGTGTAAAAGCAAGTTCAATATAAAGTTGGATAATTTTTGGGGTCGAGTACATTTTCGTACTTCATATTTAACGATGAACTGTCTGTTTTTTTGTTTCTATTTTTTAACTTTATGGATCATTCGTGATAATTGTGGATGAACTTTTAGTGAGCGAAATAAAATAATGAGACAGCATTGTGCAAGTTTTTAATACGAGCACGGCAATTTTTCTATTTGTAATGGAATATTTTCCACTGCGAATTGCTTTTTTAAAAAATTGTAATTTGTAATGGAACGTGCATACATTGCACATTACTTTTTTATTTGTAATGGAATAGGCACCCATTACACATGACTTTTTTATTTATAATGGGACATGCATCCATTACAAACTACTTTTTTATTTGTAATTGCACATGCATCCATTACACATTACATTTTTTATTTGTAATGGGACATGCATCCATTAGACATTACTTTTTTTAATTGTAATGGCACATGCATCCATTATGCATTGCTTTTTTAATTGTAATGGAACACGCATCCATTGCACATTACTTTTTTAATTTGTAATGGCACATGCATCCATTACACATTACTTTTTTTAATTGTAATGGTACCCTTAGCCATTTCACTTTATGCAGTGTAATGGCTAATAAATACAGTAATGCATTATCAAAGTAATGCATTATTTACAACTCTGTTCCTGAACAATCTTTCCCTATTGGACCTATTAAGCCAATCGAAAATAAAGAATCAGTCCACCAAACCGGACGCCATATTGTAAAAAAATCAAGTCGGTAAATATCACAATTGGAACGTGCCCGAAGAGCACGTTCTGCCTCCTCTCCCAACCCAAAAGTATTTTGATAGAGCGCGCTCCTTCTGTCGATGCTCGTTGCTTTCGTCAGCTTTTCAGCGGACACAGTGTCGCACGTCGAGTGCCCAATATTGGGATTTACATAATTAGATCTTTATTATTTTTTCAGTCCTCAACGACATCGTGCGATGGCAAGAGAAGAGAGCAAACGAGTGAGAGATTTCGGCGACACGTGGGCAGGGAAAACAACGCTCGTGACCAAGTCTCTGTTCAATGGTGTCTCTTCATCTCGTCAACCCGGCTTTCCTCGTTTTAGCTCGGACAAAAAACTGCTCTTTGAAGATTTTTCCCCGCGGCTGAAAATATTCAATTCTCCCTTGGTTTCATGCGGGAGGAACATTTTTTTTTCTTCCTTGGAATCTCTTTTTTCAATCAGTATCAGTTTCCAGTCAGTCTTGAACTTGCCAGCTATTGTTTTTACACTTTCCCCTTCGAGGAACAAGTGTCGGAGGTATGCCTTTGAGGAGGGAGATCTCGTTACAGTGTAAGCATCAAGAAAACGAACCATTACATAAGGAGAGACGGGTGTGCCCAAACTTTGTCCTTGTTCATACGAAATAACGGATATACTTTTCGCCTTGTAAGATGAGAATGAAGAGGAGAGTCCGCGAGGACCTTCATTGGCTCACCACGTGCCCAAGTGGCGCGGAGCATAACAGCCGAATACCCTCTTCAGATGAGTCTGGCTCCCTCGACGCTCTTCAGAGTCCTCCGAGAATATGCTCGTGCGCCAATCCGGAAACGGAAGCCACCCCTTTACAGGCTGATGCAGTACCAGCAGCATGAATTTTATAAAAGAGAGATCCACGCTGAAAGTACTTAACCCTTCGAGAGGTCGAACCGATACGAAATACGATCCTCGCTCTACCCTCCACGACGGATAGGTGACAGCAGGAAATCATCGTGAAAACATTTTTGCGACTTGTAAATTGGAAACAAAGTATTTGTGCAGCTGAAACATATTCGATATCTTCAATGCCTGCCTCAGGCATTTCCATTTGGTTTTGGGAAATCTTCAATTTTAGGTGTCCTTCGACGTTTTGATGGCGGTATGTTGGGAATACTAGACAAATTAGGTAACCAACTTTGTCTGAAGGATTACTTGAACGAATCATTGAAATGTTGGTCTAGATGGACATTGCCGCGTTTTGTCGAGCCCCAAAAAAATATATATGGGGTATTCCTCGGGTACCCAGGTAGGAAAGCAAAAGGCTGACGATGGAAACAAGCTTGTGCGAGCCTTGTTTCATCGATCCTGAGTGAGACAGACCTGGGCCAGGTTTCATTGCACCGTTGAGAGCAGCCTGGAACCAAGACTGGCTGCTTAGCCTAAACTCAGGGTTATTTCAGGCTCTATTCGGCCGGTGCATTTTAAGGCTAAAAAATCAAGGCTGGGTGCAGGCTTGTTTCAGGTTGTGATAAAATAAAATAATTAGCCTTAAAATTCACTGGCTGAATAAAGCTTGAAATAACCCTGAGTTTAGGCTAAGAGACGAGTCTTCGTTCCAGGCTGCTCTAAACGATGCAATGAAACCTAGGGCCCAGGTCTGTCTAACTCAGACTCAGTGAAACAAGGCTCGCACAAGCTTGTTTCCATCGTCAGCCTTTTAGCTGAGTTTAAAATAATATTTTTTCTGTATTTTTATGAAAAAAAAATTTAGCAATAAATGCGAGAACATTTTGAAATTGTGTATCTGAATGATATCTGAATAGTATCTTTCAAAGAATAACATAATCAAAATGAAATTTGGTACATATATTCAATATGATATACATGCACATGCATATACATAAATTAAAAATAAGTTATAAATAATACAAATACATAAATGGTAATGATAACAATATAAATTAAGTAATAATATTCATTATTATTTATTATTATTATTATTATAACAAATATATTAATAATATTTATTATTATTATTGTTATTATTATTCATCTGATTCAATATTTGATTTTTTAAAAATTAAGTTAAAAGACAAGTTGAACCAAAAAATGGCCTTCGGGTAATGAAAATAAATTCTTAATACTATTTTGGTACGTATTTATTTCTCGGCCTGGGTTCTGTAAATATGATATTTACATCAGTATATCAAAAGTAGTCGGTGGTGTAGTGGATAGCGTTCCAGTCTTAGGTCGTTAGTTAGGCTCGATAGGTAGGTAGGTTTCGAATCCCAGTCTGGTCTCGTACGTATTCTAGGGTCCGCGAATATGTCAGTCGGAAAAATCTATGAACTTTCAAATTATCAATTTTTTGATAAATTTAATTCACGTTGAATTTGAGGATATGCGTAAAACGAGGGTCGCGGGTTCAAACCCCACTGGGGGCAAAATTTTTTTTTTCTTTCAATTTTTGTTTTTTGTGTTACTTGACCCTTAGAAACTATTAATTATGAATATGGAACTGATTTTCATCGTAGCAACTGATAAATATATGGAAAAAATAAATAATTCTGCACGGGTCATAAATTCTCGTAAAGGCTTCATTGAGGCTCGTTTCAGGCTTAGTACAGGCTTTTCCACCAGCCTTTGGTCAAGCCTGTGTGCAAGAGCCTGAAACCGCGTCATCATTCAGAGGTTTTCCTAGGCTTAAAATCAGGCTGTTGCTCAGCCTGAATAAAAAAATGTGAGCCTTGTTTCAGGGCTTGGCGAGCCTTTTTTTCATCGTCAAATCCTACCTCGGTGCTTTAGGCATTTCCATTTGGTTTTGGGGAATCTTCAATTTTAGGTGTCCTCCGATATTTTGATGGCGGTATGTTGGGAATACTGGACAAATTAGGCAAACGACTTTGTCTGGAGGATTACTTGAACGAATCATTGAAATTTTGCTCTAGATGGACATTGCCTTCATTTGCAGTCATTTTTTGAAGCGATAGGTTGGTCCAGAGACAAACTTTGAGCGTTTTGTCGAGCTCCAAAAAAAAAGTATATGGGGGTAGCGGGACAGGTTTTAGCCGTGGGTCTCAAAATTTTTCGTCCATCAATATATCGTCTTCTTATATCATGTAAAAACATTTTCATGCAGTTATGGACCCCAATTGAGTCTGGGTTTTCGTTGAGTTCTAATCGAAAAAATTGTGACATCTTGAGACAAGTGATTCGTCGATGATATATTTTAGCATTAACGTTTCTTTAGTCACATGAACACAAGCTTGCATTCGCTAGTTGCAAAATTTCCGAATCTCATTGATTCGGGCTGATCATTATCAATCAAATTGTGACATATGATGGCTGAATAAAACATGTTTGTCCGTTCAGAATCCGGATTTACGTACGGTCTAGTTGCAGTCACCCGGTAGCTGCTGCATACGGATTTACGAATAACATAATGGGAACAAATCATTAATACGGTTTACCTCGAGCGTTACGTTTCATGATCTGTACAAATACATGTATACATATATAGATAGAATCTATCTCCTTGAATCTCTCCCAAAATCGCTCTCTCGCTCTCTCTCTCTCTCTCTCTCTCTCTCTCTCTCTCTTATGTCTCATATTCTCTTCAATCTATTTTCAAATAATCCTCGGCGCAAACCAACAAACAGTGACAGCTGTTGAAGTCGCGAGAGCCAAAAAGACGCCGGTATCCGCTTTCGAATTGGGTAACCGCACCACCGTTGATGTCGCTATACACGAAAGCTCAAAACGAATTACAATGCGGAAAAAAATAGAATAAGCAGAGGAAGGAGATATCTTGGATATAGGGGAAGCTGGGGCAGGACGGTCCAGGCTAAAAAATCTGACCTAATTGTTAAGGTGGGTCAATTTTGCCCCAGGTATCACGTACATGCCTAAAAATGCATTTTTTTCACCAAATTTTATGGGGGGGGGCTCTCTCAACCCACCCTCCCCTACGTCGTTTTGAAGTTTTGCCTCAGTCCTTTCAAACCAGTAGTACAATCAGTAGTTGGCATTTGAACTAATTGGAAACTAAGGACTCCGCTAAATAAATAAGGGCAAAGTAAAGATATATTTGGGCGAAGATCAAGGCATCAAGTGGAGACGAAATACTATCCCGATGAGGACACCAAAAAAAAGGAAGAAAAAGAAGTGGAAGAAGAAGGAGAAAGGAAGGGCGGTGGAGGGACCTTCCAGGAGACACCTGGCCAAGAGAAGAACGTGGGGTTCGGCTTTCACGCGCGAAATAAGATCACTCGTCGAGATTAGGAACCATTATCTCCTGCTAATCGGAAAGAGTTCAAGCTCGGTGGCCACCGCGCTTTTGGATACTCTCGATGTTGCTGAGGCTAAAAGGAAATATCCGGAATGGCAGATGGGACCATATTCAGCAGCGACAACGCCACGAAACACAAACACATGTGCGGAATATGGATGCACACACATGAACCCGGCAATTCACCATGAACATGGTTGGTCCCTGTAAAAATGTATCCTGACTGAAGGAAGCAGGAAAAAAAATGGTAACAGGAAGCCGAAGGGCTCTGTTGGTTCTGAGGCAAATGGAGAATGGGATGCGAAAAGGGAGGAACGATCTCGTGGAGGTACAAAGAAAGAGACATCGTCAGTGTGGCGAAGGCATTATTGGCAAGGAGGGTGGCTAATCTGACTGGCAAATATTTGGATTGTCACATTCACTGGCATTGATACATCGAGTACGGACGAGCATTATGGCGTTCCGGTTTGAGATAAATACCAAGATGAGAGAAGAATTCGTGAGCATGCCGTTCAGTGCCGAAAAATCGTGGGATCATCCGAGGAAGGATATATACGAAGGAAGCCAAAGGAAAAGGGAGAAGGATAAAAAATAAATAAAGATATCTCGATCTCTGTTGACCCGTTATTATGTTTGCTCCGGAATCTTCGACAATACGGTGGATGCATTCAGCGACAAGATTTATGAGAGTTATGCGATTGCGAGATAAGATTTCCGATGTCGATTCATCGACCGGCAAAATGAAAAAGGATTCATCGTGCAGCGCATTTACCGCGAATGTTCATTACCGATATATCGTCGAAGGTTTTAGAAACGAGAGACATAAATTGAGAAAACAATGTACCAGGATTTGTTAGTTGACAAATGTAAAGTTGAATATGGGGAAATCCATTATTTCTTAACAGTTAATGAATTAAATATTTTTTTACAGTTAATAAATTATCTTGACACGAATAAAATATTTATTAATATTTCATTCCATTTCGTGAACATAATCGCAGAAAAATAATAATATTTGTTCTACTTTTTTAATGTTTTTTATAATTCGAAAATAGAGAAAAAATAAAAAGTATGAATATCACAAGCTGCCAATTTTTTAGTACTTGTGAAAATATCTCTTAAAAAGTAGTGATTTTTTTCAAAAAAATCAAAAGGGTCCAAGTTGAAAAGATAATATTTTGGACCTAAAACTTCAAAAAACATATGAAAATGAATAGCGATACTTTTTTTGTATTTTTTTTTTTTTGTAAAACTACAACTCAAGACGGAAAAAAATGATTTTTTGTTTTATTTTGATATCTCCATTTTTCAAAAAGTTATGAGTGTTTGAAAAAAAATTGTGTCAAATTTTGAAAAATGTATTGTGGTTAGTTGGGCTGAGAAAAAATCTAAAAAAAATCTGAAAGACTACTTTCAGTACGTACAAAAAAATAGAACATTTTCAACAAAATCACAAATGGTCGGATCCACGGACCAGTCGGCTTGGTATGGAATACCTCATTTACTTTGAGGCCCTAATTTTAAGATCTATCTTAGTTCTATCTTAGTTCTATCTTTAGTTAAGTTCTATCTTAAGATCGATTTTAATATCAAACTTAAGATCAAACTTTCTATTGAACTCAAGTTGGAACTTAAGATCGAACTTAGGTTCCAATTTAAGATGAATCTTAAGTTTCAACTTGAGTGTCATTATAAGTTCATTCTTAAGTTCAAACTTTAGTGCGAACTTCAGATCAATCTTAAGTATAAACCTAAACTTGGTTTGAAGTCTTATCTTAAGATCCATCTCTAGATTGAACTCAAGTTCGATCAAACTTTTTTCATCGCCTTCCTCGACCGTGTTTTTTGCATTAGTTGTCAAAATAATTGAGTTTGATCGAACTTAAGTTCAAGCTCGAGAAATACCTTAAAATCAAATTTCAAACCAAGTTTAAGTTTGAACTTGAGATCGATCGGAAGTTCGCACTAAAGTTTAAACTTAAGAATGAACTTATAAAGACACTTAGGCCCGAATTTTCAATTCCTGAGATCTATCTTAGGATCGATCTTAAGATCGAACTCATGCAAGATCAAACTTATCATTGAACTCAAGTTGGAACTTAAGATCGAACTTAAGTTAAATCTTAAGATGAATCTTTAGTTTGAACTTGAGTTTTATTATGAATTCAAACTTAAGTGCGAACTTGAGATCGATCTTAAGTTCAAACTTAACCCAATTTAACACAATTTAATTTAAGTTTGAACTTAAGATCGATCTCAAGTTTGCACTAGAGTTTGAACTTAAGTATGAACTTATGATGAAACTCAATTTCAAATTTAAGATTCATCTTATTAAGATTCAACTTAAGTTCGATCTTAAGTTCTAGCTTGAGTTTAGTGGAAAGTTTGATCTTGAGTTCGATCTTAAGAGGAGGCTAAATACCATTTTTATTCAATCCCTATATTATCGACGTATCATCGTCGTCCAGTCTTTCTCCGACAACCGTGGATGAAAATTAATTACATTCTGACAATTAAGAGGGGGATAAATTAATTAACAATTAATTGTCAATTGAGAGGCTAAAATGAGTTAGAGGTAATGCCAACGAACTCATTCGAGCCCCCTAAATATTATAGGTTACTCGTCAGAATTCATGGTGCTGCCCGAACTCGCACGTCTGTGAACTACATTTCGCCATTTCGTTTTTCAATAAAACTCCAATTTATCGATATTTATCTCTTGATGTGCCATCCAAATTTACCGCGTGTCATTTTGATAAAATAATGTCGAAAACGTCTCGATATTTGTATCGTGACGTTCTTCATGGAGCCTCACTCTTGGTTTTACCCGAAATGCAGTAAAAGTTTAATAATTTAAGTTTTTCAATTACAGTTTCTTGGTGGTAAGTGAATCTGTAAATTTTCTTTTGTTTTTCGAAAAAATTTTAGTGAGGCTCCATTGCTGCCATTGTTCCGATGATATGTTAAAATTTTATTCAATTCCATCCATTTGTATAAGAACAAGTTTGGATGGCAATTTCGAGGTGTTAGTGTCGGTATTTAGCCTCCTCTTAAGATCGATCCTAAGATAGATCTTAGGAACTAAAAACCCTTGCCTTGTTACGTTCAAACTTAAGATTTATCTTAAATTGGAACTTAAGTTCGATCTTAAGTTCCAACTTGAGTTCAATGGAAAGTTTGATCTTAAGTTTGATATTAAGATCGATCTTAAGATAGATCCTGAGATCTTAAAATTCGGGCCTACGAAAATGGAAAAAAGTAAGTTCGATTGTTTTGACCCGTCCCAGTGGCGTTCCCCCTAAACGACTGACAAATTTTGTTTAAGGAATCTTTAAGTAAAAATGCCAACTAAATATATTTCTGTACTACAAATAAACTGTTTTCTCAGTGTACTTGCGTATAGTAACAGAAAAGGGTTCATGCGGACAGTGTACTTTCTATATCTATTTCCCAAACTACCGCGATTGAGCGTAAAAAATTGTAAATCCCGAACCGGGTGATTAAACAATCTATATTCCGGTAAACCCGGGTGTCACAATGGGATCAACTCGCACCAATGAACAGCACCAACGATCTGCTTAACATAATATCCGGTGGGACTCTCGCGCGTTTGAGATTCCAGCTCCTTTGACTCGATTGCCGGTGTGTCTTCACGCTTGATGAAAGAGAGACGAGGAATAAGAGGTATGGAAGAAGAAGATGACGACGACGACGACAACGACAAGGACGATGATGATGATGAAAAGCAACCGAGAGAGGTGAACGAGCCGCTGTGTCCCTTTGCTGTCAAGCGCAGGACCTCTCGAAAAAAAGGTCTCAACTCTTCTGTTAATTCTCATTCTTATACTTATACAGGAGATGCTCCATTGGTGAATTCTGTTACGAATATAAGAGCAAAAGAGAGGGAGAGGGAGATTAGCTTCTTAACCAAATAGGCTCAGCTTAGCACATCCGATCCTTGGTCCTCATCGATTCGTGTCCTCTCGTCGGCATTCTGCGCTCATGCTTCTTTCGAGTCCACTCGTGCACATCTTGACCAGTTAACGATCCTCTGATTCGTTTCTTCGGTACGTCCGAGACAGAGAATTCGAGATTCTCCACAAGTAGAGAGAGAGAGAGAGAGAGAGAGAGAGAGAGAGAGAGAGAGAGAGAGAGAGAGAGAGAGAGAGAGAGAGAGAGAGAGAGAGAGAGAGAGAGAGAGAGAGAGAGAGAGAGAGAGAGAGAGAGAGAGAGAGAGAGAGAGAGAGAGAGAGAGAGAGAGAGAGAGAGAGAGAGAGAGAGAGAGAGAGAGAGAGAGCTAATCTGGTTAGTTCGAGTTTCGATGATCGGATGACGACACACCAAAGCGCGAGAGGAGAAAAAGATTTTGTCCACGGAGGTCGCGGAATATCAAGTTTTCTAATAATCTATAGATATATGGGTCATTCCATGTCAAATCGACCAATAGCTGGAATCAACCCCTTTCAATTTCGATGAAGCCAGAAGCTTTATTTTATCATAAAATAAAGTTCTACCAAAGGACAAAAAAAATATTTTTTTTCTTCCGAATGTTATGCAAAATTCAAAATTTCACCGTTTTTTCAATTTTTCAAGCTTATTTTCTAATTTCTAAAACTATTATGGTTACGAAAAAATCGTTCTAGGTTCGTGAAGAGTATACTTGGGGCCACGAAAGAAAAAATATTACGAAAAAATTTTTTTGAAAAATGATGTATTTGGAGAATTTTTAATTTTTCAAAATCATCAAAATTTACGATCATCATTAAATGTTGGGTTCAATTTTTTTAATGATTATAAAAATCCTTTTTATGATCCTTGTACTGATCATAAAAGATTCTGAAATTTTCAGAATGGCGTTTTTTTTTTAAATATGAATTTTTGAATTTGGGTAAAAACTTTTTTTTTACTTCTAAGTTAAATAAAGTTTAGCAATCATGTAATTTTGTAATGTTGAGCAGTAAAAATTTCAATTAATTACATGAGAGAATGTAAAATGGAAACATACTTCGATACTGAAACGTCATTAATCGAAATTTGTACTGCTCAAAATTACAAAATTACATGATTGCTCAACTTTGCTCAACTTAGAGGTAAACAAATTTTTTTACTAAAATTCAAAAATTCATATTGTATTAAAAAAATTGAACCAAAAATTAAATGTTGATCGTGGATTTTCACGATTATTAAAAATTCAAAATTCTCCAAATACATCATTTTGCAAAATGTTTTTTCCGAATATTTTTTTTTTCGTAGCCCAAGTATACTCCTTAAGACAAACCCAAGAAAATTTTTCCGTAAGTATAATAGTTTTCGAGATATTTTAAAAATAAACTTGAAAAATTGAAAAAATGGTGAAATTTCAAATTTTGCATAACTTTTGAAGAAAAAAAATTAATTTTTTTTCTCTAGTAAAACTTCCTTTTATGATAAAAAGAAAACTTCTGACCAAATTTCATCGAAATTAAAAGAGGTCCATTCCAACTGTTGGTCTATTTTACATGGAATGATCCATATATAGTTTATATGCTTTAGGTATCATCTCTATAATGTAGAATGGACTCTGTTGATCGATTGCTCACTGGAAATAGGGAAAATTGAATCAGTGAGATCGACCGAAAACCGGAAGAACGAAGGATGCTGTCCGGAAAGGAAAACGACGATTTTCCCACAATTGTTGTCCTGAAATCACTGAGGCTGGACTTTTTTTCGGAATACTGTATATTGCGGAAAAGAACCGATTCAAGCCGATCCAATTTGTAAACAATTTGGATCATTTTTTCTTTCTCGCTTAAAGATTTAAAAAGAGGCTCTTCAAGGATTGCAGAGAAAAAACAGTTTATTTTTCGTAAAGAAATATATTTAGTTGATACTTTTACTTAAATATTCCGTAACTGTTACAAAATTTTTAAGACGTTAAGAAATATTTTATTGGTGCTTAAATAATTTATTAGCTATTCCAAAATATTTATTTAATTTATTAACTGTTAACCAATAATTGATTCCGCCATATTTAACTTTACATTTATTAATAGTTAACAAATCTTGGTACACTGCGACCTCGATTCAAGGGACCTCGATTTTTGCAATCCCACTATTCGCCGAATATTGATCGGTGCAGAGCTTAGTGGGGGAAGCGCCGAGCCAATCGCGTGAGGCAGCCGTCAGCCTCCAGCGGCGCAGAGACGGTTCTGTGCAATGTGCGCAACCCCCGCTTGTTCCTTGAATCGAGGTTGCGGTGTATATTGTTTTCTCAGTTTAAATTCCCTTGCGGCGACTGAAACCCCTCCTGGATCAAAGATACCTCAAATTTGCGGTAGAACGATTATTATATCCTAATCCAACGGTAATATGACATCCAACCCATAAATATAAGCGGCCGTGAATATTCCTCTGGTCAAGAATGCGCCATATGCCGTAAGCAAACTGAGATAATCCTCGACAAGATACTCGCAACGTCAATTGATCGCTAATACGAAGGGATAAAGAAACTCCAACTTGCCCTCTCCCCATATTAATAATCCCCCTATTGGTTATATTTAAAACAATAAATAATGATAACGAAACTTTAATTAACAATGCAGAGAGCGATCACAGTCCATGGGGCGTCTAATAATTTAATGCTGGAGAAAAATCCATGGTTTTCTGTTAATGCATCAAAGGAGGGGAAACAGCTCGGACTAAGTCTATCGTGGCTGCATCAATTTTTAAATAACTAGAGTCGGTAAACCTTCCCCCTCGCCAGAACAGAATTTCCAGTCGTTCGTATACAACACATCACAAGGTAAAAATGGGAAAATGAGAATAGTTAATTTCTCATGTGTTTGTAAAGTATCGTTGGTTTTTTTTTTTTTTTTTTTTTTTTTACAAAACACTTCTTTCTTCCGTGTGTGTCGTTCATTCGTGAGCTCGGTCGGGGTTCGTTCGTCCGCGGTCAATCGCATTCTACACTCGCACGAGAATTCTGGACGGACAAGTGGCGATTTCGTGACGTTCGTATAACGTCGAGCGTTCCTTCACGGTGAATCATTAATGGATCCATGATGGGGTCGTGGGACGTTACAGCTGTGATCGCGAGACCGTCGTCGAGTCTCTTTTCTAGAAGTGTGTGTGTGTGTGGGATCGTTTGGTCAAGAGGACCGTTCGCGTGCGGCTCCGCTCTCCTGTCTCTCTTCTGTGTGTAATCCTGCAGTTTGTGTCTCCTTTACCCATCGATAGCCATTCACGATTTACCCGATATTCATATGCATATGTAAATGCTTACATTATGCAAAAGCTTTTCCCTCTCCAGTGAAGACTCGCCCTTGCTGCTCCTCACTGTCATCCTCCTCGTGTCATTGGCATTTCTTCGAAATGTCATCGAGCAAGACACAACGCACCAGTCTATTGATTTGATCTTAAGGGGGTCGAGTTAGCATCAAAACGCCGATTCTTGAACATGCACTGAGAGAAAAAATTACTAGAACCAATGAAATAAAGTTTTGAAGGCAAAAAATCATTTTTTTCATTATTTGCCAAAACATATTTGATTGGTTCCCTTATATATTTACTTGGTTCATTTTTTTCAGTCAATTCCATAAATTTCTGTTTCAATAAACGAATTTACTTGAATCTAACAATATGTTATCAATTATATGTAATGTGTTGTTTGAATCAAGAACACATTTTATCATTCGAAACATGCGTGTCTTCTAAAACAGGAAGCACTGGGAAAAAAAAATTGTTGAATCAACAAATTAATTAGTCCAATCAACAGGAAAAATGTTTGATTCAATCAAATGCGTGTTTATTAATCGTTGCTAAACATTTTATAAAAAATATATAGCCCTTGCCAAATAATTTAATGTGCATAGTTTAGTAACCCCAAAAAGAGATAAACAGAAAAAAAAAGATAAATCTGCGCCAATTCTCCGATCTACTTTCTCTGTCGGACCGAGATTCGAACCCTCGACCCTACCTACCATCATACCTATCCTACCTAATTACCTAACACGCTACCTATAACGCTATCGACTACTACTATGCACTTGAAAAAAGTTAGGAGTTATGAAGATTCGAATATAAGAAAACATTTAAAAAACCAGATTTTAATTTTTAACAACTTACCTTGCTTGAAGGAAATCCAAATTTCATCATTCCAAACAAATATTCTATTGGAATAAAATAATGTGTTATTTATTTTACTATAGCTTCTTTTCAAATAATCACAATCAATTTTATATCTAATAAATATTGAAAATGCTGCAGAAATATTTTTAGAAATAAAATAATGATGCATTTATTGCAAAGGAATAATTTTGTTCGAAAAAAATAATTGAATATTGATGTCGTTTTTCAGATTCAAATAATCTCATGTTTATGATGCAATAAATCTGATTAATCCAATGAATGCAAATTTATTAAAATCTATTTAAATAAAGATATTTTTAGAAGTAAAATAATGATGAATTTATTGCAAAGAAATAATTTTGTTCGAAGAAAATAATTTCGTATTGAAGTCATTTTTTAGATCCAAATAATCTCATGTTTATGAAGCCATAAATAATTTTCTTCAAAAAAAATAATTTCTTATTGGAGTCGTTTTTTAGATTCAAATAATCATCATTTTAGATTCAAATGATCTAATGTTTATAATGCGATAAATGTAATTAATCTAATGAATACAAATTCAATCAAATCTATTTAAATAAAAATATTTTTTGAAGTAAAATAATAATAACTTTATTGCAAGAAAATAATTTTTTCGAAAAAAATAATTTTGTATTGAATTCGTTTTTTAGATTCAAATAATCTTATGTTTATGATGCGATCAATGTAATTAATCGAATGAATACAAATTTAATCAAGTCTATCATGCATTTAATTGTTACTATTAAATAAGAGTTTAATATAATGGAGTAATAGATTCATGAAAATATTTTTTTAAATGAAGAGTGATTTTCTTGGTTCAACAAATAAAATCGAATTAATACTTTCATTTGATAAATAAATTCATGTTCTCAAATTCAGTAATTTTTTCTCTCAGTGTACATATAAATGTTCGTTGAATAGGTGTAAACCTGACCAATGGTCCTGGATTTTATCCTACAACGTCTCATTTTCTTTGCAACACTTTTCCGGACTGCTTAAGTGTGACACATTTCTGTTTTAGGTCCTTACTACGGAGTTACAGGCCACTTTTTGAATTTTTGAAACAAAAAATGGGTCAAGAATTCAGGAGGTGTCAGATGGGTCAGAAATTCAAAAAATGGCTCATGAATTCAAAAGAATTCAAATAGCGTCAAAAATATCTCCTTTTGATACGTCAAATGATGGACCATTGGTCAGGCTCACACGTATTCAACGAACATTTATATTTATTTTCAAAAATCGGCGATCTGACGCTGACTCGGTCCCCTTAAGCTACAAAGACCTCTTTTGGCCTTTTGTTCGATAAGGCCTGCATATGTCCAGAATTTTCGAAAAATTGATCGTGTCAAAATATATAGATTATTATCTCATTTCAGTAAAAGGGGATTTTTTAAAATCCACGTGGTTTTGAAGTTAACACTGGAGTACTTAACAACTGGGTAACTTAACAAAAATAGATTTAACATATTGTAATAATAATAGTTAAACTGTAGATGAATTCTTCAGATCGATGAAGATCTACTGAAGATATGATGCCCATCATGAAGCCACATTTTTTCGATGCTTCCAATGACGTCATTTATCATCGAGTGATTGTTGCAAGTATTAAGAGGAATAAACAATTTTTTATGCTTAAAGTATCCTTGAACGACGTGTAATATTCATTTTCATTAATTTCTATTGATATCTCTGCTAAATAGAAAAATATCCCTGCTCAGAGCTGGGCAGTACTTGAAGTACCCGGTACTTGCGTCGTACTTGAAGTACTTTGGAGTACTTTTTAAGTACTTCAAGTATTAAACATGAATATGCAAGTACTTGGCCTGTTCTTCAAGTACTGTACTTAAAATTTCAAATACTTTTCTGTAGCTCAAGTTCTTTTTCAAGTACAAGTATCAAGTACTATCAAGTAATATTAGTAGCTTTAACAATCCATGTATATTATATTCTTTATTGCACTCCGTACGTAAAAGACCCATTTTACGCACACTTCGTGTGCGTGAAATGGGCTTTTACGCCCGCGTGCAATTTTATCGCACGAGTGCGAGAAGTGGTCACTTTACGCACGGAGTGCAATAAAATTTTGTATGACACTCGTATCATAATGTACTATTATTTCTTCTTTTTCAAACCTGTATCGAAATAAATCGTAATTACAGTCATCAATGCTATATTCAAATTATGTTTAATTCTTTGTTCAAATACTTCTTTTCCAATCTGCCTAAAGCCTGATCTCAGTGTATCGCACAAGGTGAAAATACGTTTTCATACAAAAAGTACTCGAATGAAAATCCATTGAGAATGAGAAATCGCATGTAAGTACTAGAACTTGCGAGATATACCTAAAAACTTGAAAAGTACTTGATACTTGGTACTTGTTTTTTCAAGTAATTGTACTTGAAGTACTTTAAATCTTAAGTACTTCGAGTGATGAGGACGTAGCACTTCAAGTACTGCCGGTACTTGATACTTCAAGTACTTACGGTATTTTGTACTTGAAGTACTTTCCAGTACTTTGCCCAGCTCTGTCCCTGCTAAGTAAATTTTCCCTATAAGCTCATTTACGGCGGTGCTAGACATACTTAAGGCCTCCAATGATTCCAGCTCTAATTAAATGACAAGTGTTATACTAATTGGTCAAGGTTCCTCACAAGGATCCCCTTGAAAATTAATAATGTTCACCTCAAGTGTGTTCATACCGATCCGATCGCAAACTAAGAGCCGTGGGTGGTTTGAGCCTCGGAATCTGCATAATTCAAGAGCTTGCGGCTGGCGTCGGCCAGCGTATGCGATCGTCTACAGCGAGGGCAAACAGGACGACCACAAATGTCGACCAACGTGCGCGAAAATTCATCCCAACTGCACAAGTAGCATTACTACCAAAGAAATATATATTTCTCCTTTAGGATACGCCCGGACTTCAGTGTCGTGGGAATATATCCGCATATTATATCCACAGTTTACAAGCAAAAAGGCGTAACTCGGATTACTTTTAGGTACAAAAACGTGAGGGTTACGCTTCCTTTCGTTTCTAAGGTACCAATGTTAAACACATGTTTTCGATTTCATGGGAAAGATCGATTTCGCATTGCAACTGCAACAAGTTTTTTCCAACAAGAGAGTTTTGCACAGGTCGGGAACTATCAAGAAATTTATGCACGCATATCATGCTTCTCAAAGTCGTTTCTTTGATCTAATATTCCATATTGACGCATGCGACCGATCAAAGTTTACCGGAGTGTTGATAAACCTCCCTCGTTTTACGAATATTGTGGGGTCGATGAAATCGATTAGATATTTTTTAGGGGTGTGCGAATAGCATTCGAATCGAATCGAACATTCGAAGAATTCGAACCATTTCAATTATTCGAATTATTCGATTCGATTCGTCTCGAATAATTCGTAAATTCGAATGTTCCCACACCCCCAATATTTTCAATCGGAAGTCAATCGCCAGGCTCATGACCTTAGACCATATTTTACTACATGGGTTGAGCGTAGCCGTATACTTTCTGTAGACAGAAGTGAAGCCGAGAAGGGCGCCGCCATGTTGGACAAATAAGACCTATAAGGATATAGGGACGTATCAATATTCTTAGGTGCTCTATGCAATTCAGGGACGTAGAACTTTTTTTGAACGTGAACTTGAACTTGAGAACTTAAAATTGAACTTGAATTTGAGAATATAAGCACAGGTGAACCAAAAAAGCTAAAAACAAAGTCACAAGTACACATCAACACTTGCGCGGTTATGTAAGGTTATGTCGTACTTGTAAGGTTATGTCGTACACAAGTCAACTGCTTGAAGTCAACCAAGAATACCAACATCTAGTCTGTTGAAGTCAACTGTTTATCCTTACAGGCCTCATTTGTCCAACATGGCGACGCCCTTCTCGGCTTCACCCCCACTCCTGATATGCTCTTACAATAATACCTCACATCCCGACGGTCATATGAGCTTCATATAAGCGCAACCAATTTCACCACGGTATGACGTCAATATGATCTTCATAAGAGCACCACAATTTCGTCACGCCGTGACAGCCATATGAGCCCCATATGATGTGTTATTGTCAATCATCATATGATGCAAATATGACTTCCAGGTGAGCACTCATAAGCGACACACAGCTGTGAGTGTTCCTATGCGTCATAGATGCATGCAGTATAATGCCAATATGAGCTACATTTGTCTATCTGGGTCAGTCCATGTAGTGCATAGTCTAAGCTCATGACTGATCGAAAAGGGGGGGGGGTATCGATGAAGCAGATCGACAAGCCTCAGGCATTTAACATCAGACTGTGATACGAGAGACAAATCTCAAAAAGAGAGACCAGAGTGACAGTGTCGAGCGGGCAGGGGTTTATTCGTTTAATCGGCTGATTCAATAAATCCGTGCGCGTTCCGTGAGGAAGAGGGAAAGAGGGACCATCAGGGTTTCCCTCCACACTCTTGAGGGACCGCGATGTTGAACCTCGATCTATATACTCTCATCGCGGGTACCATTAATTCGAATAAATTAATGTGAACCTAGCCGTTGACACGAGGAATCCCGCGCTGGGGTCAAGTCTCAGTCGTGGGTATATATTTAATGCAATATGTACATAGAAGCATCGGGGACCTTTTCTTTTATCTACTGCCTTCTGCTTGATGATCCTCCCTCTCGTTGGGCAAATACGATTATAGTCCGTGAATACTCGCCAGATGAGATTACTCAGTGGCAAATATGGCGGATCAATGAGACAACAACAAAAAAACGGCATTCCTATACTTTATGAGCCCGCAGGCAAACGGTAACTCGATTCGAGTCGCACGAATTCCTCGGGAGGGAATGATTGGGCCTTTTTGAAGTCTTGTGTCCAGTCTAGCTTCTCGATGATGATGATTGTGATAGGAGAGTCAAGGCAGCGTTCAATGACGATATGACCATAACTCATTGTCAGTGTGTGTAGCGGTGTAACAGTATACATAAAGAAGCGGAGTAACAGAGTGGGCGCCGCATGGACCACTTGATCGCTTATTGACCACTGTTGACTCGTGTTGACACCGCAGACCTTAGTTAGGTGGATAAATATTCCGAAGAGGCGCGGGTCAAGTGGATATCTGCACGGTATGCGCCCACGCCAGGTTGCGGACCGCCCTTTCCTCCAACATATTCTCCTCGTATTATTCCTCTTCTTGATCCCCGTCGCCTGTTCCAAGTGCAGTTTACGATGCAACGAGATTTCTTATTGCAACGAGCGAGAAAGGCGATGACGATCCAAGTTTTCCCCAGAGAGTATTTTGTATCAAACAGAGCTGGGCAAAGTACCGGAAAGTACTTCAAGTACAAAGTACCGTAAATATGTGAATCACGTACCGACAGTACTTGAAGTACTACGTACTGATTACTTGAAGTACTTAAGATTCAAAGTACTTGAAAAACAAGTACTTGAAAAATCAACTACAAGTATCGTTAATACTCGAAGTATCAAGTAACGGCAGTACTTGAAGTACTACGAACTTATTACTTGAAGTACTTAAGATGTGAAGTACTTGAAGTGCAAGTACTCGAAAAATCAAGTACCGAGTGTCAAGTAATTTTCAAGTTTTCAGGTATATCTCGTAAGTTCCAGTACTTACATTTGATTTCTTATTCTCAATTGATTTTTATTCGAGTACTTTTCGTATCGAAACGTATTTTCATCTTGTGCAATACACTGAGATTAGGCTTTAGGCACATTGGAACAGAAGTATTTAAACGAAGAATTGAAAATAATTTAAAAATAGCATAGACGATTGTAATTACGATTTATTTTGATACAGGTTTGAGAAAGAAGAAATAAACAATATGATACATGGATTGTTAAAACTACTCCAACTTCGTGTTGTCTTCAAAAAACTGTCGTAGGCGACAGTTGAGGACATTGTGTCTATACGTCACAAAATATTATTTTTTATTGCATATTCGAAGGCTTTGTACATGGAACCCCATCAGCAAGACACGTTCAAAAGTACTTGATACTTGTACTTAAAAAGTACTTGAAGTAAGAAAAGTATTTGAAATTTTAAGTACATTGCTTGAAGTATAAGCTAAGTACTTGGAAATTCAAGTACAATACCTGAAGTACTAAAAAAGTACTTTTTTAATACTTTTTAAGCACTTTACATTTACATTTTTCTAGACTAGATCTTTTTCTGGGTGTACAATTGGCTGATAACATTTGATACCAAAGCTGAGCAGTGCTTGAGGTACCCGGTACTTGAAGTACTTTTATCCTTGAAGTACTAAAAAGTACTTTTTAAACGTACTTTTAAGTACTTCAAGTACCGGGTACTCCAAGTAATGCTCAGCTTTGGTATCAAACGTTATCAGCCAATTGTACAACCAGAAAAAGATCTTGTCTAGAAAAATGTAAATGTAAAGTGTTATTTTACATTTCTATTTATTCAAAGATTGAAATGTTTGAAGATATTGTGTGGATATAAAAAAAAAATTATTTGATTCGAATATATTTTTGCTCAGTTTGAAAAACAATTTATTCATATTAAATAAAAATTTAAGTACGATACTTGAAGTACTTGAAAAGTACTTTTTAAGTACTTCAAGTACCAGGTACTTCAAATACTGCTCAGCTCTGGTATCAAACGTTATCAGCCAATTGTACACCCAGATAAAGATCTAGTCTAGAAAAATGTAGATGTAAAGTGTTATTTTACATTTAAATTTTACATTTCTATTTGTTCAAAGATTGAAATGTTTGAAGATATTTTGTAGATAAACCAAGTTTAAATTTATAATTTGAACAATTTTTTCCACTACTTTTCTAAAATTTGAGAATTCAATAAAATCTGAACCTCGCAATTGAATCTTGTCAAATTAATTTTTCACATCCTGCCCATCACTGAATGAACTTGCGGATCTTAAGCTTAACAGCTACAAAATTATGAAAGTTAAAGAATTGTTAAGAATTCGTCGAAAGTCCCAAAATTACATCAAATCTGTAACCCTTAAGGGATTCTTTGCAAATTGTAGTTTTTGGACCTTAAGGATAAGACCATGAAAATGTAAAATTGATTTTCACCATAATGCAGCTTCGTTCGCGAAGAAGCCACCGGAACTGTTGTTTGAAAATGAGTTGCAAACAACAGACGCGAATGATTGTTGATGACAAAGCTGCCTAATGGGAGAAGAAGAAGAAGATGATGAAGTAATAGGTATGTATAACTCCTCGCGGTGAAGAAGCGACGCAGAGGATCAATCTATTTGGATGCTTAGCGAAGACTCGACAATTATGATACTTGTCCCCATTAGTCGAATTGGGGTGGCGACTCGCGTGACCCCAACTGATCGCGACTGTCAGCTAATATAAGTCGGCCAATGGGCCCGGGGTCAAATATGTCCACTCTTTCTCCCCCTTCTTTCCTCTTTCTCTCCCCGCCATAATCGCGATTCTCTCCTTCATCCAGGTTTGTTTCTCGCTCTATCATCATTCACCGTCTCCTTTGCAATTCAGCCTAATCTTTTTTTTTTTTATTCCTCGGTGCAATCCCGACCACCCACGCTTCGGCATCATCTCGCTCTCCTTTTCCGCATTTCTCCGTCGGTCGTCATTCCATTCAATATGCTGTTGATGGCTGCACCAATCATTCGTGACGCTTGCGCGTGTCTTTCTCAATGATGAGTGTTTGGTCTTTTGTTTTCCGAAATGCTTCTCAATGTTTCTCGCGTAACCCACGAATTCTTATAAACATTAGCTTCATTAACAAATGCTTCGAGCGTCTCCTCTCCTTCCATCTTTCCCTCTCTCGTTTGGTTCCAGATCTTTTGCGATTTCATTGTAACTACCTACGCATAGTCGAGTTGTCAATGCGCGAGCCTCTTCAATTGACGGTTTTATACGCTTTCGTCATTTATATTGGACCGAGTATTTTTCTCATTCTCACCAACAAGATCCGTAAATACATGTGTATGTAATCTTGGAGCTTGTGCTTTAGGAGAAGCGAAGAAATTAACGTAGTCTTTGCGGTACAGTTAAGTCTAGGACTTGACTATTTCGATTTTCGTAATCGCTGATAGTTTTTTCGAAAAGCGCGAGAAATTTCCGATCGAAAACTATTGGAAAACAATTTTTATTTCACTCCGTGCGTAAAATGCCCACTTTACGGACGCGCAGCAAAGCGAAGTGTACGTAAAGTAGGCACTTTACGTACCGCAAAGACTCCGTGCGTAAAATGTATACTTTAATCAACAAAATGAGCTCTCATTCATCATAAAATTACAAATTTGACTCCATAAAAATGCATACAAAATGCACAAACAAGTATTCTTGTGGATTTATTGACGCACACTGAATTATTTTGTCATTGAGTCATTGCTATATATTTTCAAATAGAACCAATGAAATAAAATTTTGAAGGCACAAAATCATTTTTTTCATCATTTGCCAAAACATATTAGATTGGTTCCCTTATATATTTGTTTGGTTCATTTTTTTCAGTCCATTCCATAAATTTCTGTTTCAATGAACGAATTTACTTGAATCTAACAATATGTTATCAATTATATGTGATATGTTGTTTGAATCAAGAACACTTTTTATCATTCAAAACATGCATGTCTTTTAATACAGGAAGCAATGAGAAAAAAAAATTTGTTGAATCAACAAATTAATTAGTCCGATCAACAGGAAAAATGATTGATTCAATCAGATGCGTGTTTATTAATTGTTGCTAAACATTTTACAAAAAATATATAGCCCTTGTCAAATAATTTAATATGCATAGTTTAGTGACCCCAAAAAGAGATGAATAGAAAAAAAAGACAAATCTGCGCCAATTCTCCGATCTAATTTCTCTGTCCGACCGAGATTCGAACCCTCGACCCTACCTACCATCATACCTATCCTACCTAACTACCTAACACCCTACCTATTACGCTATCGACTACTACTATGCACTTGAAAAAAGTTAGAAGTTATGAAGATTCGAATATAAGAAAAATTTGAAAGACCAGTTTTTTAATTTTTAACAACTTATGTAAACTATTAAAGTATTCTATAGAAATGATAGTTCTTTGCTTGAAGGAAATAAAAATTTCATCATTCCAAACAAATATTCTATTGGAATAAAATAATGTGTTATTTATTTTACTCCAGCTTCTTTTCAAATAATCACGATCAATTTTATATCTAATAAATATTGAAAATACTACAGAAATATTTCTAGAAGTAAAATAATGATGAATCTATTGCAAAGAAATAATTTTGTTCGAAAAAAATAATTTCGTATTGAAGTTGTTTTTTAGATTCAAATAATCTAATGTTTATGATGCGATAAATGCAATTAATCTAATGAATACAAATTCAATCAAATCCATTTAAATGAAAATATTTTTTGAAGTAAAATAATAATGACTTTATTGCAAGAAAATAATTTTTTCGAAAAAAATAATTTTGTACTGAATTCGTTTTTAGATTCGAATAATCTCATGTTTATGATGCGATCAATGTAATTAATCCAACGAATACATATTTAATCAAATCTATCGTGCATTGAATTGTTACTATTAAATAAGAGTTTGATATAATGGAGTAATAGATTCGTGAAAATATTTATTTAAATGAAGAGTAATTCAGTAATTCTTTCTCTCAGTGTGCGGTACAGTTAAGGACCAGGACTTGACCATTTCGATTTTCGTAATCGCTGATAGTTTTTTCGAAAAGCGCGAGAAATTTCCGATCGAAAACTATTGGAAAACAATTTTTATTTTACTCCGTGCGTAAAATGCCCACTTTACGGACGCGCAGCAAAGCGAAGTGTACGTAAAGTAGGCACTTTACGTACCGCCAGGACTCCGTGCGTAAAATATATACTTTAATCAACAAAATGAGTTCTCATTCATCACAAAATTACAAATTTGACTCCATAAAATTGCATACAAAATGCACAAACAAGTATGCTTGTGATTTTATTGGCGCACACTGAATTATTTTGTCATTGAGTCATTGCTATATATTTCAAAATATGTAGTAGGAACTCTAATCCAGATCAACGTGATTTTTCCTCAAGAAGTCGTCAAGATCGAACTAAAATTACAAATTTCCAGAAAAAACGGCGCAAAGTCATGTTCCTAGATTCTTGACCCCAGCTGCATTGTTTTGCTGTCATAATTGTTACAAATTGTTTTCCACATTGACTTCGAACTCTGCAATACTGATTCACTCTCGATCAAGCTTATTGTCTCTTCAAAACGTGGGAACAATTTTTGAAATCTTGGTACTTCATTGTCTTGACTGCACTTGACTCGTACCGCACGGTCTACCTTGAACCTATTATACAAACGTGTAAGAACACGATGTGGATGCATTTTCTTCCACGAGCACACGTAACATATCCAATAAATTTGCTAACAGATCCAGTGAGATGAGTTCACTTATCAAGTTGATACGATTTCAGAGAGAACAAACTAGGTCGATGTCGTGTGAACTCGGCGCAATTTCAAGAGAAACACGTACCCACGACTAACGTCTCGTCTTGTATTACACACTCGTATGTGAGTTAACTCAATGAGCAAAAGCACCGAGCTCGTACGTGATGAGTTAGAAAAAATTCGCGCAATTTGTTGTCGCCTTTGAGAGACTCCGATGAAACCGACGGCGCTTTGAAAACCAAGCCTAGGATCTTGCGGAGTGCAAGATTCAATGTCAAAACTATTCATGATGAACTTTTAGCTACCGCAGATATTGCAGTTGACTCAACCATAAATTCAAGAACTATCGTCATATTGAAGTTGGGTTCAAGTTTGGGGCGTGCAGCGCGATGATACGAAGTGGTGTAAAATAAAGGTAAAAGGAACGGGTACGATGATACGACGATGGAAATTTACGGTGCAAACGAGCAACCGGATTCGTGCACCTCCACCGTGAATCCGCGGCTGATTCGTCCCTCGCGATTGACGGGGGCGTTGCACACAGGTATCCATATCCGGTTTGGGCTGGGCTCTTTTCGCGCGCATCGACACTGTTTCACACAGTCAAAAGCGCGAGCGTTTGCCAACCCGTTCTCAAACCCTCATGGAAATAAAGTATAATTAAATAGTACATTATGACCCGAGGACAAAAAAACTTTTTCTGACGAGTGTGAGTTTGCAGCATGAGCCGAAGGCAAATGCTGCAATCACACTCGTCAGAAAAAGTTTTTTTGTACGAGGGTCATACAATATTTTATCGCCCGACGGCGTAAAGTGCCTTTTTACGCCCACTTCGTGGGCTTAAAAAGGCACTTTTACGTCCGGAGGGCAATAAAGTATATTTTTCGTTACATTAAGGGGGAATGTACACCTGAAAACCGAAAAAAAAGATAATTTTCGAGAATTTTTTTCAGCGAAACTATTGGCATGATCAGAATGGAGCTTTTCCTAGTTAAAAATATACACTTTCAAGAATGTTTACAATTTTTTTTCTATTTAAGAATGTTGCAAATTCACGGAGTACTCAAATTCACGGCATTTCGAAAAAAATCATGTGACCGAAAAAAACAAAACAGGATACTAAAATAGATACTATTATCTTGTCTTTTTCATAGCCAATTTAAAAAATATCGATTTTTGACAAAATGGCCGACGCTTGAACTCAACTTAGCTATGTTCAAGGAAAAATTCGTTCGTATTTTGACCAAAAAATAAATGAATATCGGGAAACAAAATCCTAAAAATGCATAATCCAAATATCCAAAAACAACAAAAGATTCGTTTTATTAGAGTGCAGAGAAAAAGATTTAATTCTCTCTCCTTAACAACAAATTTTTCATACTTATTATTATTATTATTATTATTATTATTATTATTATTATTATTATTATTATTATTATTATTATTATTATTAGTATTATTATTATTATTATTATTATTATTATTATTATTATTCGGAATACGTGCCTAATAAATGGCCTATCAAGCCCATTTGTCAACAAAATTTTATTTATTTTCAATAAATTCATTTTAATTGGTTGGATCAACGAATTTTATATGGTTGATTTATAAACGGCGGACCAATTAATTTTTTAGTTCAGCCAACCACGAGTGAAATGGTTGTATCAACTATTTTGCTTGTGGTTAATTCTAATTTTTTTTTATATGTACACAATATTTTTTAACATTTCAGTCTTTGAATGTCGCTACATATATGAAGTTTACAATTTCGTAAAGATTCGTCTTTTCTTCGAGAGAAGGTAAAAGAAAAAATACCCTCTTTTTATGGGAATCCATTTTGCGTTCGACCATCTTGCGTTTTGCGGCAAAGTATTAAATATCCATACTAAAAAATAAGGATGTCAAACGTGAACGAACTTGGAAAGGTTACAAGCGTCGAGGGGAAAGTTTGTTTGTGCGAGAGAAAGCCACCTGGCGGATTTTTGGGGTACTGACAAATCTGCAGATATGATCACATAGTTAGCTACAGTGCCTATAACATTCGTTGTCCATCCTTAACGCTCTTGAATACTATTTTATTAGTTAGACTGACTAATCAAATCAGTTGTGTTGACTAGTCGCATCAACTAACTATGAATAGTAGATGGCACTAATACCATGTGGTTATTGTAACAAAGCAGATGGTTACGGTAACTAAAATATTCCCAACTAATAATCAGTTAGTTGTCCCAACCAACCATTTTTTGCCGTGTCTCATCGTCAGTGTATTTTGAATAGAATGTCGTCAATTGAATGGAAATGAGGGAAAATGTATAGGAAAATTAAGATAAATAAGAGGTACAAAAGTCCAGAAGGGGATAACCCCCACCTCGTGGAAATTTGAACGAACTACGGAGGCGGAGCAGCGTTGTGGTTGCATAGATTAGCGCCTGCGCGCACAACACTCATTAGCGGATTTATTACCCGTTTTCCCGCTAAATCCCCCCAGCAGTCGGTTATTGTCGGCTCAGCACGCCCACTCTTCGTGCCTCCGTCGCAGAAAAGAGCCCACGGCAGCAACTAATAAATATTACCTTGTACAAATTTACCTTTGCACGAATCCTCTCTCTCTCTCTCTCTCTCTCTCTCTCTCTCTCTCTCTCTCTCTCTCTCTCTCTCTCTCTCTCTCTCTCTCTCTCTCTCTCTCTCTCTCTCGCTCTCTCTCTCTCGCTCTCTCTCTCTCTCGCTCTCTCTCTCTCTGTCTTCCTATCCACAACTCTTTCTCTCTGTCTCTCTCTCTTTTTCTGTCCTTCACGAGGAAGAAAAATCGAGAGGAAAATTGTCATCGCGATATCTCCGTACAATAAATAATTCCGATAGAACGTTTAACGAGATTCCGCCTTAACGAACAGCGCGACGACGAGTTTATCGAGTTATCCTCTCATATCAGTATATATACCAAAGAGATATACCCAGTTTAATATTATTTATTATAACTGATAGCAAACGTACAACTCGTTTCAACATACCCACCGTGCTCGTCCGTTTAATCTTAACGTTCTTGTATATCATGTGGTAAAATAGTGCAAATGATATAAAAAGAGAATCGATTAAAAAACGTTGACGTTTTAGACGTTGAAGAGCAACGAGGACTTCTTTTTAACCCTTACTCAGCACACTTCTGCAGAGTAACGTACTGGACACACTGGGGTCGTTTATACCCCAGCATGAGTTGTAAATATAGTAATGTAAAAGTAATGTAAAAGTAATGTAAAAGTAATGTAAAAGTAATGTAAAAGTAATGTAAGAGTAATGTAAAAGTAATGTAAAAGTAATGTAACAGTAATGCATTACCCATTGCTTTAAACAATGTGTATTGGATAAGTTTTCCATTACAAATTACAAAAGTAACGTGTAATGAATGAATGTTCCATTACAAATGAAAATAGTAATGTGTAATGGATGCGTGTTCCATTACAAATAAAAAAAAGTAATTTGTAATGTATGCATGTTCCATTACAAATAATACAAGTAATGTGTAATGGATGCATGTGCCATTGCAAATAAAAGAATAACGTGTAATGAATGAGTGCTTCATTACAAATTACAATTGAAAAAAAAGTAATTTGTAATGGAGAATATTCCATTACAAATTAGTGTGTTTCTACCACATTTTGGAGCAGGTGCTATTTTGCTCAAAGATAAATCTATTAATTTTTCAATGAAAATAATTTGTGTGTATCAAGTTTTTGTTAAGTTTACTATCGTAGTGGTAAATGTAAAAATTGCAATTCAAGAAAAACTTATTGGTGTCAGTGTATATTAATTTGACATACACTGACACCTATAAACAGTGATTTTTTGAAGTAGTTTTTACTCCATTGTTGTAAAAATTACAATTCAAGAAAAACTTATAGATGTCAGTGTATGTTGAGTTAATATATACTGACAACTATAAGTTTTTCTTAAATTGTAATTTTTACAAGATCATACATTTACCACTACGATATTAAAGTTGACAAAAACTTGATACACACAAATTATTTTCATTGGAAAATTAATAGACTTACTTTTGAGCAAAATAGTACCTGCTCCAAATTGAATACCAAATTGAATCCCGGAATGCATTATCAAAATAATGCATTATTAACAAGTCTGGACCACTTTGGACGACTTATACATAAAAACTCATTGTCTAAGGCCCGAATTTTAAGTTCCTAAGATCCATCTCAGGATCGATCTTAAGATCGAATTCAAGATCGATCTTTCCATTGAACTCAAGTTGGAACTTGAGATCGAACTTAAGTTGAATCTTAAGATGAATCTTAAGTTTGGACTTGAGTTTTATTATCTCAGGATCGATCTTAAGATCGAACTCAAGATCAATCTTTCCATTGAACTCAAGTTGGAACTTAAGATCGAACTTGAGTTGAATCTTAAGATGAATCTTAAGTTTGGACTTGAGTTTTATTATAAATTTCTACTTAGTTCAAACTTTAGTGCGAAATTGGGATCGATCTTAAGTTCAAACTTAACCCAATTTAACCCAATTTAATTTAAGTTTCAACTTAAGATCGATCACGTTCGCACTAAAGTTTGAACTTAAGTATGAACTTATAATGAAACTCAAGTTCAAAATTAAGATTCATCTTAAGATTCAACTTAAGTTCTATCTTAACTTCCAACTTGAGTTCAATGGAAAGTTTGATCTTGAGATCGATCTCAAGATAGATCTTAGGAACTTCAAATTCGGGCCTAAGAGTGATGTCGCTACAGGCCCCATTTTTCAAAATTTAGGTACTTAAACTTAAGGGCATTTAGGTCTGGGGTGTTTTGTACCCCAGTGTGTCAAGTAAGGGTTAAATTCATCCCCCTCAACGATATACTCTGGAACCAACAGATCGTTCGAACGTTCCTGGGATTTCCATTTTGAGAATCTGATCGAGTCTTCTATTTTCTGTATTAACCAAAAAATGGTCATCATTGGCTTCATTTCGTGGGAGACTGAAGGGAGAAGATTGCTTCGAAGGGATTGAAATTTCGGGGAGACGACGAAAGTCGTAAATCTCTCTGCGGTTTCACGAGTCACACTTGTTTTGGAATGGCAATGAAAAAAGCTTTTGTTTCGGTCGTGTCATCACGAGGGATTTTGCGATTTCCCCCTCGTATATTTCCCGCAGTTGGGGATGGATTCACGAGAGCTAGGGAGGAAACCATCGGGTACAACGTGGGGGTGCGACACTACAGGGAAAGCATCGAGATGGATGGAGAAAGGGAAGGAAGACATGCAGTAACGCTCGTAATCCTTTATATTCAATCGACTTAATCGGCGTGTCCCTCAAACTGGTGTATGCGCTTCACTAATGGCGGTCGTAGTGCATATATTTATGCGAAAAGTATATGTACCGTTGTACACTTCTAATACCATCAACGGACAGTTTTACCCAAGATGCTACTGGACTAGCACTCGATCAACGGAGAAGGTCGTAAATTATTCCTTGCGGTTTTCGTAGCAAAGCCATACTAATACGATGCGACAGTAATCGGCCTGACCTAACCCTGGCTCTCTTCCCTCCTCTCTCCCCATCTTTTTCCATCTCTAGACTTCTATATATGTATAGAATGATGTGCCCAGTACACATACTTGAAATGTTCGTATCCAGTCGTAATCGTAAGCCACCGTGATGACGGTGGTGTCACTTCTTAAATTCCTCCTCCCACTCATCCTCGCTCCCTCTCTCATTCGTGTTTTCCTTTATTTCTAACTTGTATACATACTTTGGATCCATTTGCCGCCCAGGAAAATTCTAATCCCCCTCAACGATCCAGCCTACGCCTTAACTTCAACGACTCGTTATGCCGCTCCTCGCATTACGTCGCATTGTTCACAACAAGAAGCTCAGCGCAGCCGCACATTTGCGAATCGCGCACGTGACGCGCACCTCCGAAATTTGCGCCTCGAGTCAAGGGACAGGCTTATTGGAACGATGCACACCGGTCAAAACAGTGATATATATTTTGGAAGAGGTCTCTACAGACGTTCGTCAATAAATCTCCAATAACGAAATGTGTAGTTGAACGTTCAGCACGTGTCCTTAATTCAGAGAAATAGTCGTATCCATTGATTTGCAATCCGCTGTTTTTAGTTTTTTTAGGATTTCTGACCTCAAAAGGACAAAAGGTACCCTTACAGAATCATTTCAACATCAACATCAACTTCAATATGAAAAACTTAGGTATTACCGTCACTTGAAGCTATGAAACAATTGGACTTCGAAGTCAACGCAATCGAAAAATGCGGTATTCATGCACAAGTGAAGGAAGCAGTTATGGATGATTGGTCAAAGTACCGGAAAGTACTTCAAGTACAATGTACAGCGTACTGTTGGTACTCAAAGTATCAACTTGATACTTCAAGTACCGGCAGTACTTCAAGTATGAAGTACTTTAAATCTACTTTACTACTTGATTCTTGAAGTACTTAAGATTTTAAGTACTTAAAGTACAAGTACTTGAAAAATCGAGTATCAAATAATTTTCAAGTTTTCAGGTATATCTCGTAAGTGCTAATACAAGTACCGACAGTATTTGAAGTACTACGTACTTATTACTTGAAGTACTTAAGATTTAAAGTAGTACCGACAGTACGTTACTTGAAGTACTTTCCGGTACTTTGCCCAGCGTTGAAAGCAATATTCGGTCTTTTCATAGTTTATGAACTTGAGTAGTACTTATTGCTTGAAGTACTTAAGATTTAAAGTACTTGAAGTACAAATACTTGAAAGATCAAGTACCAAGTATCGAGTACTTTTCAAGTTTTCAGGTATATCTCGCAAGTTCTAGTACTTACATTCGATTTCGTATTCTCATTTGATTTTTATTAGAGTACTTTTTGTATCATAACGTATATTTACCTTGTGCAATACACTGAGATTGGGCTTTAGACAGATTGGAACAGAAGTATTTAAACAAAGAATTAAAAATAATTCTACAATAGCATTGACGATTGTAATTGCGATTTACTTTAATACAGGTTTAAAAAAAAGAAATAAAGAATATAATACATGGATTGTTAAGAGTACTCCAACTTCGTGTTCGTTTTCAAAAAAATTGTCGTACGCGACAGTTGAGGGACAGTATGGCAATACGTCGCGAAATATTATTTTCAATTACATATTCAAAGGCTGTACATATAACCATCAGCAAGATACATTCAAAAGTACTTGATACTTGTACTTGAAAAAGTACTTGAAGTACAGAAAAATATTTGAAATTATAAGTACAATACTTGAAGTACAGGCCAAGTACTTGAAAATTTAAGTATAATACTTGAAGACCTTTTCAAGTACTTTTTTTAAGTACTTCAAGCATTGAAGTACTTGTACTTCGTACTTGATTTCAGGTACTTGCAACGTACTTGAAGTACTTAAAAAGTAGGTAAAAAGTACTTCAATAAAAAGTACTGCAATTTTGCGAACAAATAAACTACGTACTTGAAGTTCTTAGAAAGTACTTCAAGTACGTAGTTCAATTGTAGTTCATTTGTTCGCAAAATCGCAGTGCTTTTTATTGAAGTACTTTTTACCTACTTCTTAAGTACGACCTTCTCAAGTACGAAGTACAAGAAAGTACTTCAAGTACTTAGAAAGTATTTCAAGTACTTAGAAAGTACTTCAAGTACTTAGAAAGTACTTCAAGTACTTAGAAAGTACTTCAAGTACTTAGAAAGTGCTTCACGTACTTAGAAAGTACTTCAAGTACTTAGAAAGTACTTTCAAGTACTTAGAAAGTACTTCAAGTACGTAGTTAAAAAGTACTTCGAGTACGTAGTTCATTTGTAGTTATGTCACATAAAAATAGTACATTGCATCACGAATCAGAAAATGTTTTTACGCCGAGTAATGTACAATATTTTATTGCACTTCGTGCGATAAAATTTTGTACGATACTCGTCGAGAAAAAGTTTCATCGCACTCGTATCTTAATGTACTATTATATCACGAGGTGCAATATGGACGTTTTCACGTCCGCTTGTGGACGTAAAAGCGTCCATTATTGTACTGAGTGATATAAAATATATTTTGTTGCCATTACAAATTTACAAACTTTTCAGTTGCAGGTACTTGTGACGTTTTTGAAGTACTTAAATCGCAAAAAAATATTTTTTTTTCGTGATACAACTACGAAGTTCGGATTTTTTCCTTTCTAAGTCAACGGGAAGCATCCTATAGGTTTTGATTTATCTGCAAGTGTCAAAATATGCGGCATAAATGGTCGCATTTTTTTCATTGCGTTGACTAAAAAGTTTGATCTTTTCATAACTTCAAGGGACCGTAGACCTAAGTTTTTTATATTAATTTCAAATTGATACCTCTGCGCATTCCAGAAAAAAGGGTCTTGACAGACAGACTGACAACGAAATGATCCTATAAGGGTTCTTTTTTTCCTTCTGAAAGGTACTTTTTATTTTTCGTCATGAAGTCTTCAATTGCAGTCCATTTATTTCAAAGGAATGGTACCAAGAAGCGGCAATTGGCATGAAAAGTTTGATAAAACGTTTATGATCGCCGTCATCGATGAAAATAAGTTTGACAGAGTGTCGACCTCGAAGCATCGGATCGAAATAAAAGCATACGACAATTTTGGTATTGTAGTACACAGAGAGGGTAAAAAAGGATGGGACGGAGATAGCTCGATGATTTTTGAAGCCTATCGATGTGACAACGGAAGAAACCGATCGTCAGAATTCCAGTGGCGCGCATCAGTGCACATAGTTGAGTATTGAAAGAAAAACAGTGAAATATATGACGACAAATGGGTCAGAGAACGAAAATTTTTCGTCCGTGACACATCTCGTTATTGACAGTCCCCTCCATTATGGATAAAAACCAAAAAATGAATTCTACACTCGCGTTTCACTATGTTGAAACGAGTGGCTGAGAAAAGTGGGATTCTGGGTTGGGAGATCAGGGGGACGTAAGTAATTGGTAATTGCGAGCAATTGCACGGCGTAATCCTGTTAACTGGATCTCGAGCAGTCAAGAGAGCGTACGTCCTCGCCCGATTTTAAGGGATGAGAGCTTCACTATAACTCATGTATGTATATAGGTATATGTATGGGTCATTCCTTGTCAAATCGACCAATAGTTGGAATCGACGCCTTTTAATGTCGATTAAATTTGATCAGAAGTTTTCTTTTATCATAGACAAAGTTCTACGAAAGGAAAAAAATTAAATTTTTTTTTCGAAAATTCAAAATTTCACAATTTTTTCAATTATTCAAGTTTATTTCTTAAATATGTTGAAAACTATTATAGTTACGAAAAAATCGTTCGGGTTCGTCTTGAAGAGTATACTTCGGACTACGAAAAAAAAATATTCCGAAAAAAAAAATTTGGAAAATGATGAATTTTGAGATTTTTGAATTTTTTTAAATCGTGGAAATCCATGAAACGTTAGATTTTTTGTTCAAATTTTTTTGTATTATACTTTGTACTGATTTTAAAAGAGGTTGAAATTTTCAGAAAGGTCTTTTGTTTTTAAATATGAATTTTTGAATTTTGGTAAAGAAAAAAATTGTTGTTTTACCTCCAAGTTAACCCTTAATAGTCACATCAGGTGAAATATAGCCCAGCCGTTTTTTGATCTGGAATACCTTCCATAAAATTTGGGAAAATGGGATTTTTTTTTTGCATATTTAAAGCCAGACTTTTCGAAAATAATCTGTATGGGTCGTGTAGAAAAGAGTTGAAGTACAATGCAGTTTTTTTTTAATTTTTCACTAATTTAACACTTTGTAAAATAATTGGGGTGAATTTCACCCCACAATTACTTTAGCGTAATTTTTTCGAGGTGTGACTTTTTTTTAAGTAAAGAATTTTTTTTCATGTAAAGTAAAGTTGAGCAATCATGTATTTTTAGAATTTTGAGCGGTAAAAATTACATAATTGCTAAGTTTACTTTACTAAGAAAAAAAAAAAAAAATTTTTACCAAAATTAAAAAATTCATATTTTCGAAAAAAAAACACCTCTCTGAAAAATCTAGGATCTTTTAAAATCAGTACAAAGTAGTATATAATAAAAATTGAACCAAAAATTAAATGTTAATCGTGGATTTTCACGATCTTAAAAATTTCAAGATTCGCCAAATTCATCGATTTTCAAAATTTTTTTTCGGGATTTTTTTTTCTCGTAGCCCTTAAAATACTATTCAAGACGAACCTAGAACGACTTTTTCGTAACTATTTTTCGAGATATTTAAAAAATAAACTTGAAAAATTATAAAATTTTGAATTTTCGAAAAAAAAATACTTTTTTCCTTTCGTACAACTTCCATTTATGATAGAAGACAACTTCTGACCAAATTTCATCGGATTTGAAAGGGGTCGATTCCAACTATTGGTCGCTTTGACATGGAATGACTCATATAATGTAACAAGGAGGAGTCTCGAAAAACCGAAGGGAAGAACCTGCGAGAGTTCCCGACCTTCTCGACCATGTAAAATTCGAATGGTACACAAGTAGAAATTGAGGTGTGCTGCTGTAACGCTCACACTCTCCCATTCCCTCCCTTTTATAGGGATATACCCGTGAGATCTCTCCCTCAATGGCTTTCCACCACTCGAGCCCATAACTTCACGGTGAAGCTAACTCGCAGCAATTTGGTGTATACAGACCTTCGCACAAACGCATCGTCGTGTTAGCTTTTCATTTATCCCAAAGGTACTTTGATACACCGGTACGTAAAAATTAAACGAAGCGTTATTTCCGACGCTTGGAGGCGCCAACGCGGAAATAATAGCACCTTTTGATCGAATCACCATTAAGCGCATGCACTGACCATTTACGGACGAGACTCGAAGACACTTCTTCGACGTTCAACAGGCGACAATTGTGATTTTCGATTCACAACTTCACAAACGTGATCTAGGAATTCTTGAATTTGCCCACAACGATGAATCAACAAGTACATTTGTGGGAATATTTCCAACGAATATACAAAAATGGACTAAGGTAAATGTCCCAATTATCGAACAGGTCCCAATTATTGAACACTAGACTGTGCGAAAAAAAGTCGATATTTTTTTGTTTGGTTGCATCCACCAAAAAAAGGTGAATTAAGGTAAAAAATGAAGAATCCCCGAAGGAGAGCTCAAAAAATAGTATCGTACGCAATTTTATTGTACGAGTGCGCAAAGTGCCTGTTTGAGCACGCGCAGCGTGCGCAAAGTGGCACTTTGCACACGGAGTGCAATAAAAATTATTTCTAGCGGCGCATTGCATTTGAATATTTTCCATAAGAATAACACAGGAAAATATTGGCACTTCTGAATGTCTTAGTAGAACTCTTCAGAAACAAATCTCACAAAATCGTCATCACGACATTCTGATCGAGAATTGAATTCCCTACAAAAAAAGTCCTTACGAACAATTAGCTTGGAACAACCGTTCGAGTGATATCGCTGTCTGAACTTGAATTGATAGAAAAAAAAATTCAAAAGGCTGAAAAATCGAATTTTTCGAATTTTGCGCTTCACAAAAAAACTTTTTGGGGTTTTTTTTTGTAGAGAATGTTCTGCTCTAACATACAACTTGCATGGAATCGTTTTCAAACAATTTCTCTAATACAAAAAACAATCAAGTACAACAAGAAATATAAAAGAAACGACGTCCATCTTTGATCGTGTTTCGAAATTTTTTATTGAGTGAATTTGGTTTAATAAGATAAAATAATTTGTTTTTACATTATAATGCTTAAAAATCATCGATCCTTTTTTTAAGTCGGTTTTTTGCAATTGGGGTATTTTTGTCGATGATTTTGCACTATGCCCAATAAACAGCGATACCACTTGAACGATTGTTTTAAGCTAATTGTTCGTAAGGACTTTTTTTGTAGGGAATTCAATTCTCTATCGGAATATCATAATGACATTTTTGTGAGATTTTTTTCTGAAAAGTTCTACTACGACGTTCAGAAGTGCCAATATTTTCCTGTGTTATTCTTATGGAAAATATTCAAATGCAATGCGCCTCGAGAAAATTCAAAAACTGTCGCATCTAAAAAGTAAAGGCGTTTCAGGTTCCGCAGAAAATTTCTTACAAATAACAATTTAAAAAAAAATGTAATTAATTATTTGTTAAAAATACGGTGTTCGATCATTGGGACATAGAAAATGCAGTGAGACCCAATTATTGAACACTCGAATTCTCCAAGATGGCGTCATTAAACCCATCAAAACATCGAGACAGTTAACGCGTGTCAGATCGTGTGAATCGGATTTATTCGAACAAAAACTGTAAGTTCCTGAATAAACTTACCTTTATTCTTTTAATAATAACTCTAAGATCGTCAAATATGTTTTTTATTTGTATTTTCGTGCAATAAACATAAAAAGAAAAGTAAAAAGAGAATATAACCTAAATGTAACCTAAAATGCTTTACATTGTTATACTTTTTTTTCATTTGAAATCATTTAAAAATAATTTAAAGGGTGAGTTTCCGAAATCAATCCCCAGATCCTTAGCTGTTCAATAATTGGGACATTTACCTTAATTGGTTCCTTTTTTTTTCAAATTTTCGTCTTTAAATGTACTTTCCGAAAAAAATACAACAAAAATTGAACATATTAAAATCTATGAAATTTTTCACTTTTTCGAGAAAAATCATCTTTTTCTCGAAGTTCACCATTTTCAATTATTTTTTTCACTTAAAAAATACTCTCATCAATTGGTGATGGACAAGATTCACGAAGTAATCAGATTGTACGAATGCTTCAGAGTTTCAATTGAAACTTGGAATTTTACAACTTTGGCAATAACAACTCAAAGCAAATTTGTGGCAAATGCATCAGGAATATTATATTTCGGGTCTCGATTTTTTTGCTCGAGTGGGACCGATGCTGGGATGTCGAAATAAGGGATTTTCGATGGAGAGAACCATAAGCTTTATGGAAAACCACGAGAAAAACATTGAGAAAAAAAATGAAAAAAAAGTGTGAGAGTGGTTTTGGGCCTACGAATACGTCTTTGATCTGCACGAAGGGCCTTCTTCAGGGTCACTTATCTCGGGCCTCATCCCTTTGACGTTTTTCATCCAAGGGTGCAGCTTTGAGAAATTATCCGATCGTGCTACTGTTTGCGGGCCCATAAAAATGGAACTCTCGCGCCATGTCATTCGACCGCTAACTCGCTCTCTCTATATATATATATATATAAAAACTTGGAAACGCAGCGCGGAAAGAGGCTTTTGAAAAAAAAAAAAATTTGACACGCACAAAGACTGTTAGAAGAGAAGTCCCATTATACGGTCCCATTCCTATATATTCGGTATCACGCAAGTCGTTTGCCGATGACAACGCCGCCTGCACGCGTAAACCCTTAGCTATATATATATATATTTAATACTTGGTGTCGAGACGCTACCGCGTCTCTTGATATGTCGAGGGGGAGTAAAAGGGCGCAGCAGCGAGTGAGAAAGGTGTAAAAGCCTTTTGTGCTACACTCTCGGGGGTGAGATTCTTCTGCGACGCAACGAGGTGATCACCGAAAAATAAAAAAAACGTCCCCATCGGGTTAAAATGCCTTAAGGGGTTAGGCCACTCTACAGACAAAAAAGGACATATTTCGTGATTTTTTTCAGCAAAACCATAAAATAAATCGGATTTCCAAAAAAGGGGTTTTATTATGCATCTAATTGACAATACAAAATTATTCTTTCACGGCGATATATGTCAAAATGGCGACTGTGCAGCATTTTTCCGATGACGCCTTTAATTCTGAAAGGTCAATGGCTGCACCAACAACTCCTATAATTTTTGAGTTACGATGAAGCACCAAAGTTTTTTCGGTTATATATAAGAGTAGCTATGGAAATACGTAGGATTTTTTTGATATGTTGTTTTTTGTAAAGATGGCGCGTTTCTGAATCAAAAAGTATAAAATTCTATGAGAAAATCGTCAGTAAATTGTTTATAAAAAACGAACTATGCAATATATCGAAAAAAATCCTACGTTCAGTCTTACAGAATGTAATGATAAATGTACGGTTAAAATTTCAACTGAATCGGTTGAAATTTGTTTGAGTTATGAGTGCGGCCAACTTGAAAAATGTAGTTTTGCGATAAACGCGTTTAGAATACGAAAATCTGGTACTTAGGGATTTTTCACGCACATAACCTTTTGGAATATAATTCTATACATGGGGTATTCCATGTCAAATTTACAACTTTTAAACCCTACCCGTTTCGATTTGGCTGAAATTTTGTTTTCCTTTTCTACCCAATTAAAAACATTTTTCAGGAAATTTTCAAATTTTTTTATCGAACCCAAAAGATAAAGCTTTTTTTCTGCTCCTATAACTGCTTCAAAATTTGACTGATTGGAACTTTTTTTTTTGAAAATGTTCATTTTTGAATGTACTTTCCGAAAAAAATACAAAAAAATGTTAAGATGTTGAGATCTATGAAGTTTTTCACTTTTTCGAGAAAAATCATCTTTTTATCGAAGTTCGCCACTTTTAATTTCTTTTTTTCACTCAAAAAATACTTTGATCAATTCCGAAAAAATACCGCCCAACCTGGCGTGGCATTCCCTTTCCTTCTATTTTTTTCACTTTTTTGAAAAATAAAATTTTAAAAAATTCAGCGATTTTCACTTTTAATTTTTTATCTCTTTTCAATTTTTTAAATTTCGAGGTCCTTTATAAATCCTCAAAAATTTCCAGAGTGGTACTTTGTGAAATAAGCTCGATTGAGAATTTTTTTTTTCAATCATTAGAAAAAAGGTTTAAAAGTTGTAAATTTGACATGGAATACCCAAAAAATAAGCTAATTTTTAAAAAAATTGATTTTTTTTAAATCCTAGAGTGGCCTAACCCCTTAAAGTGTTGAGGGCAAATTTACAATAACTACATACCCCATAAATTGCTCTTGGAATTTTATCCAGGGATGTTCGATTCCGATTCGATTCCTTAAAAGATCGATTCAATTGTTCAAAAAAACAATTTTTAGAATCGATTATTTCCTCTTCGATCTTTAGGTGAATCGATTCTTGACCTTAAAAATCGAAAATTCGATTTTTTATCAAATTCATTTCCTATCGAAGATTGGCTATTAAATTAAGATTTAAGAGAGTTTATGAAGCAGCAACGTCAAGGTTAGAAGAAAAACAAGTATGTGAAATGTAAAAACGTGAGGAAAAGAGAAAAAAAATATTTTAAACATGATCCAAAGAAAAAAATAATCGAAAGTAAAAATATGAAAAATATCGTAAAACAATAGAAACTAATGGATAGAGAAAAAGTACAATTTGTTAAATATAATATTTTCAATAATATATTGAAAAGTGCAAATGTGTAACAGAATCAAACTATGTTTAGCCAGAATGAAAATTATTTTATATTTGTTATTTTGTATTCATAATTTTATATTAAAAATGAATTAATCAAATTTAATCATTTTCCATAGCAAAAACTTAATAAACACTTACGTAAGCCTTAATTAGCAATCAATTTTTTTTGCGATTTTTAAAAATCGATTCTTTGGATACGATTTTTAAAAATCGATTCGTTGGATTCGATTTTTCATGAAAATCAATTTTCTCGATCCGATTCCGAATCGATTAGAGAATCGATTATTTCCAAAGAATGAAGCATCCCCAATTTTATAAAAAATTTGCACAATTTGTTTAAAAATCAGAGTATAAATATGGGACGAAATTTTGTTTCGACAAGGAGGCAAAAGTAAAAAGAGGCTTTATAGATTCAACCCTTTCATCGATGAGAACCGATTCAGGGAAATCCGTGTCAACTCGATGATGAAGAGATCTTATTTTAAGCGATTTGTCTGGGATTTTTTTTCAACAAAACACAATAAGCACAGCCGACCTTTAACAATGTAATCCTGAGATCTCAGAAGGATTTTCCCGCTATAGTTTTCGAGGCGTCAGCTTTTTTCCCGTCGCTCAGTTGAGTCTTCATCGCAAACTCCATCGTTTGTAAGAATTTTTTTTATTTTTCTCCACCCTTTCACATCGATGAAAAAGCGTCCTAGTTTATACAGGATTGAGTACAAAGTTGGCCAAATAGTTTTCTCGTATTTGTAACCAGTTTTCTCACTTCCCACGCACAAATGAAGGCGTCAGGCTTCAGGAGAACTTCGTCCAAAGCTCAGCGACCAAAAATATTTTTCTTTCCCGCGAGCGTTTCCCTGTTCCGTTGATTTTTTTCCTCCTCAGAATCGATCCAAAGAATAACAAGGAAAACAAATTTTTCACCTGCCTTCAATTGAAAAAAGCAACGCTCTCCGCTATGTCCAAATTCAGCCCTGAAAAACGTCACGACTCCAATAATCCCTTCCTTTTTTTGTTCCCAATCGTCGCGACCAGGAATAAAAAAATTTGACAAATCTCCTTAAACAAAGATACACTGAGAGAAAAAATTACTGGATTTGAGAACATGAATTCATTTATTAAATGAAAGTATTAATTCGATTATTTATTTGTTGAACCAAGAAAATCACTCTTCATTTGAAAAAAAAATTTCACGAATCTATTACTCCATTATATTAAAACTCTTATTTAATAGTAACAATTAAATGCATGATAGATTTGATTAAATTTGTGTTCATTGGATTAATTACATTGATCGCGTCATAAACATGAGATTATTTAAATCGAATAAACGAATTCAATACAAAATTATTTTTTTCGAAAAAATTATTTTCTTGCAATAAAGTCATTATTATTTGACTTCAAAATTTTTTTTTATTTAAATAGATTTGATTGAATTTGTATTCATTAGATTAATTACATTTATCGCATCATAAACATTAGATTATTTGAATCTAAAATGATGATTATTTGAATCTAAAAAACGACTTCAATACGAAATTATTTTTTTTGAAGAAAATTATTTATGGCATTATAAACATGGGATTATTTGAATCGAAAAAATGACTTCAATACGAAATTATTTTTGTCGAACAAAATTATTTCTTTGCAATAATTTCATCATTATTTTACTTCTAAAAATATCTTTATTTAAATAGATTTTAATAACTTTGCATTCAATGGATTAATTAGATTTATTGCATCATAAACATGAGATTATTGGAATCTGAAAAACGACATCAATATTAAATTATTTTTTTCGAACAAAATTATTTCTTTGCAATAAATTCATCATTATTTTACTTCTAAAAATATCTTTATTTAAATAGATTTTAATAACTTTGCATTCAATAGATTAATTAGATTTATTGCATCATAAACATGAAATTATTTGAATCTGAAAAACGACATCAATATTAAATTATTTTTTTCGAACAAAATTATTTCTTTGCAATAAATTCATCATTATTTTACTTCTAAAAATATTTCTGTAGTCTTTTCAATATTTATTAGATATAAAATTGATTGTAATTATTCGAAAAGAAACTGCAGTAAAATAAATAACACATTATTTTATTCCAATAGAATATTTGTTTGGAATGATGAAATTTTTATTTCCTTCAAGCAAAGAACTATCATTTCTATAGTATACTTCAATAGTATACATAAGTTGTTAAAAATTAAAAAACTGGCTTTTTAAATGTTTTCTTACATTCGAATCTTCATAACTCCTAACTTTTTTCAAGTGCATAGTAGTAGTCGATAGTGTAATAGGTAGCGTGTTAGGTAGTTAGATAGGATAGGTATGATGGTAGGTAGGGCCGAGGGTTCGAATCTCGGTCGGACAGAGAAATTAGATCGGAGAATTGGCGCAGATTTGTCTTTTTTTCTATTTCTCTTTTTTGGGGTCACTAAACTACGCATATTAAATTATTTGGCAAGGGCTATATATTTTTTATAAAATGTTTAGCAACAATTAATAAACACGCATCTGATTGAATCAATCATTTTTCCTGTTGATTGGACTAATTAATTTGTTGATTCAACAAATTTTTTTTCTCAGTGCTTCCTGTATCAAAAGACACGCATGTTTTGAATGATAAAATGTGTTCTTGATTCAAACAACATATTACATATAATTGATAACATATCGTTAGATTCAAGTGAATTCGTTTATTGAAACAGAAATTTATGGAATTGACTGAAAAAAATGAACCAAGTAAATATATAAGGGAACCAATCTAATATGTTTTGGCAAATAATGAAAAAAAAAAAATGTTGCCTTCAATACTTTATTTCATTGGTTCTAGTAATTTTTTCTCTCAGTGCACTAACAATAGAAATTTTAAGAAAAAGTAGGCGGATTAAGAGTCCTCATTTTTCAAATAATGGATAAATGTCGTTTTTCTAAAAAAAAAGTCACACGTATCGGTTGACTGTTACTGGATGTTTGCCCCCATTTAACCGATTTGTTTATTTCGCCCTTCAACCCCCCCCCCCTTCGTTGTGCCCTCCACCGCGTCACCGCAAATGTTTCGTTTTCGACGCTGATGAAGAATACACGATGCAACAGCTGCCCCCTTCTTCTCCTACCCTTAAATGTTGGAAAAAGTTCAGCCCTAGGCACTGAGAGAGAAAGGGCGAGAATTCCTGCCCTTTACAGCGTATCCTCCCCTGTGTGCTCCAACGAGAAAACCAGTCGTTCGCTCTCTGTACATAAACGGGGGTTGGTATCTTCATCCTCGTCGTGTACAAGCTCTCACCCCATGCGATATCACAACACCGAACGCCTATTTGTTACACGATAAATATGTAACTGGAACACAATGTTGGTCTCGGTGGTGCCCCCTCCTGGTATCCCTTCGCCTTATTTTTTTCTACCCCTACGTGGCTCTCCCTTCTCCGTGTATAATGGTATTCCATACGGAGGATGCCCTACGGGGAACGTTGAAACTGCGGGGATTCAGGGGTTGGAGCCGGACAAACTCCTGGTACACACAGTCAAATTTATGCTGACACACTCCCGCTCAAAAGTTTGTAAACACCAGTCAATATCTCTTGCCGCACTAGAAGTTGCATAACTTCGTCAAAAAAAAAGATAATCGAATTTTTGAAAAAGTGTTTTGATGGAAAAGAATACAGCTTTATTTTGCTTTTTTTTGAATATTTTTTGTGATTTTTTTTCGATCCGCTACGCATTTTTGTACGTGACCCTTTTTCCGCCTTTTTTCGACCATCGCGAATTGGGCGCATAACTCGAGGACATTTTTTTTCGTTTTTTTTTTCATTTATGGAAGATTTTAAAGGGTTAACAGACGCTCCATTTTTGTTTTCTAAAAATTTTCGTACGATTTTTTCTCGCAAAGTTATTTCACTTTTTGGTAAAAAAGACAAATTTTGAAAGATCCAACGTAACTCAAAAACTATAGAGTTTAAGAGAAAATGTCAGGTATGAAAAAAGTAGCGTACGTATACACGGAATGGCCTGGAATTATTTCAGAATTTTCCTATGAAATTTTTTTCAAAACTATTTTCACTCGAAACTATTGATGACGTTCCAGCGAAAAATTGTATCTGATTGAAATTTCCGTACTTCTTGATACAATAAAAATCTGAAAAAATGCAGCGACTTTTGGCATGCTATAAACAACAATGATCAATAATAATTATTGATCATTGTTCATCATTGCTTGATAAATTGTTTAAACAATCGTTCAAACAATTTGTTAATGATTTTTGGGCAATATTATTATTGTTAATTGTCGTTCACAGTCAGTGATGCAAAATTGGGGGTTTCCCCCCGAATTCAGGGGGAATTTTTTTAAAAAGGGACTTTATAGGGGAAAATTTGGTTTAGGATATTTTTCAAGGAAAACAAAAATAATTTTGTTACTCAGATTTTTTTTGTCTAACTCATGTAAAATCGAGACTTTTATGGAGGTTTCTATTCTCCATAGACTCTAATTTAACGAACTAGACAGTAGTGTCACAAGAAAAATATATATGACAGAAAGCAGCATGTGGCCCTCTATGATTCGATTTCTGAACTTAATAGTGTCATTTTCATAATGTCAAAATGAAAATAAACAAGTTTTTTTTGAGCAATTTCATAGAACATCGATGTTTCAAAATCTTTTTCTAAAATAAACTTTATTTTTTTATGATTACCGAACGGCTCCTACTCGTTTAAAAAATATTTCCAATTAAAACAAAAATATCGATATAATAGAATATCGATAAAAATGATATTTTCTAGCATGCTAAAAATGTTTAACGTGAAAATGTAAGGCTTAAAAAATGCTGACACGAATTAAGACCAAGAAGCTCTCTCAATATTTAGAGCTACACATGTATTTATTTTATTTATTTATATATCAATTTCACGTACTGACACCTAAAGAATAAACAGGTTAACTTTTTTATAATTCTTATGTGCTACTTTCAATAGAACCTTCTTATTCAAAACTTTCTTGTTAAAAAAAAATTATGCAGATAAGTTAATTAGATAAATTTCAACAAAATTGAAAATATTTTATTATTTTGTTCATTTAATTAATCAATTATGCTAAGCAATAAAATATTACGAAATGAAACTGTATAAATTGATAAAAAAATTTGATAACGTTTGAAGTTAGGGTATTTTAGTTTGAATTTAGGGGATTTTAACATTGGCTCAGGGGAAATTTTTTTGACCAGTTGGCATCACTGTTTATAGCATGCCAAATGTTGTTGAATCGTTCAGATTTTTATTGCATCACGAAGTACGGTAATTTCAATCAGATTCAATTTTTCGCTGGGAAGTCATCAGAGTTTCGAGCGAAAATAGTAAAAAAAAAAATTCATAGGAAAATTCTAAAATAATTCCAGGCGATTCCGTGTACACGTACGCCACTTTTTTCATACCTGCCATTTTCTCTTAAACTCTATAGTTTTTGAGCTACGTTGCATCTTTCAAAATTTCTATTTTTTAGCCAAAAGTGAAATAACTTTGCGGGAAAAAATCGTACGAAAATTTTTAGAAAACAAAAATGGAGCGTCTGCTAACCCTTTCAAATGTACCGCTGATAAAAAGTACAAAAAAAAAAGTCCTTAAGTTATGCGCCCAATCCGCCATGGTCCAAAAAAGGCCGAAAAACTGTCACGTACAAAAATGCATACCGGATCGAAAAAAAATGATAAAAAATATTTTCAAAAAAGCAAAATAAAGCTGAATTCCTTCCCGTCAAAACGCTTTTTTCAAAATTCGATTATCTCTTTTTTTGACGAAGTTATGCAACTTCTAGTGCGGCAAGAAATATTGACTGGTGTTTCCAAACTTTTGAGCAGGAGTGTATACAGACAACAAGGGTGGAAATGATCTCTACCCCTCTCTCGCGCTATTTTATTGTATATATGGATGTATGGCAAAATATTAAATCAGTGGAGGGCACGAGAGGCCAGCATATTTTGCGACACCCATCGCTCCATGAATCCTCGCACCGTGCTCTCCTCCTATCTGCAACATTGTTGTTGTGCCTTTGCGGGGTACGAGGGTACGTATAGAGACATCACGATTATGTTACGATTCATATATTCATACGAGTGTTAGTACACACGCATAATATACGTATGCGCTTTCAATTTTATTTTTTTTTCTATTTTTGATATCGCATGTTTTTGAATGCCGCGCCGTTTCCCGCGCTTTGTTCGCAGCGCGGGGTCATGTATGTGACGCGATGGGGCTGTATATTCGCATGCGGTTGCAAAGTTTTTGAGAGTGACGATGAAGAGGGAAAGCGTGTATACGAGGATTCGGCAGATGGCACAACCGTGAAGTCAAAAGTGCTCCAATAAGGGCTTAGTTACAATAACATCGGTAGCCATTCACAAAATTAGGCCATGAATGTCCGCCGAGCCCTTGTGCTCTCATTCTGGCTTTTTTTTTGTATCTTCCATTCTCGTCTGTGGGATTATTTGACGCGTGGAGACTCGCGTCAACTTTTTATTCCAGAGATAGACTCGAGGCATCTCGAATGACGTTACATTGTGGAAAAATTGTTTCGGGTTTCCGGAACAATAACCCCCAACTCTGCGGTTGAACTCGTCAAGCGTCTCGACGTGTATTACAAAATGGTGTCTTTTTTTTTCTTCAACACAAATTACAATCGAACCTCTGTAACTCTCCGGAGAAAACTTCAAAAAAGGTCTGGAACGTTTATTTATGTCATTTTGCCGGAAGTCAACGCAGACTAATTTGAGAAGCGGCATTTTAAGGGGGGAGAATTCGGCTTCATTTTCCTTCTCTTAAATCACCTCTGATCTTGAGTCTTTGAAGTTATTACACTGATGACATTCCGAGTAGGGGCTTAATGCGGAATTATCAAAACTTCAAAACTGCATCGCTAATAATCGTGAGGGCTGGGATTGTGGAATTTTTATTCCGAGTAGGGAATATTTGTTCGAAGAGAACCGGAGGATAATTCTGAGTAGGATAGATCCTATTAGTAAAGCCTCCATGGCGACAATATGTATAACCCATGGATATATTTATGACATCAGTTTATCCGTCTCTCTTTCTCCGTTAACCATCAATGAGATTCGACTTTCGATAGCGACAGGCACTACTTTGTAAACTTGTGACAATAACCCTTCAGCGTTCATCCGATGCAGATTACCAAACATTATACCGCATTCAATCGTTCACACAGAAATGATTTGACGAAATCTCGACGTATTTATGAAATTAGTTCCTTCGTTCTAATGGAAAAATCCGCACAATTAACCATTAAATGTTGATGGTCAATGGAAAATATTTTCATTAACCATTGACATTTAATGATTAATTGAAATTATTTTCATTACCCATTAAAATTTAATGGCTAACCGAAATAATTTCCACTAACCAATAACATTCAATGATTAATGGAAATAATTTCCATTAATTAATAAATGTTAATGCTTAATGGAAGTTATTTTCAATTATCAATAAGAGTTAATGGTTAATGAAAATTATCTCCATTAACCATTACGTGTTGATGGGTAATGAAAATAATTTCCATTAGTCAATAAATGTTAATGGTTTATGGAAGTTATTTTCAATTATCAATAAGAGTTAATGGCTTATGACAATAATTTCCACTAACCAATAACATTAAATGATTAATGGAAATAATTTCCATTAATCAATAAATGTTGATGGTTAATGGAAGTTATTTTCAATTATCAATAAGAGTTAATGGTTAATGAAAATTATCTCCATTAAACATTACGCGTTGATGGTTAATGAAAATAATTTCCACTAACCAATAACATTAAATGATTAATGGAAATAATTTCCATTAATCAATAAATGTTGATGGTTAATGGAAGTTATTTTCAATTATCAATAAGAGTTAATGGTTAATGAAAATTATCTCCATTAACCATTACGCGTTGATGGTTAATGAAAATAATTTCCACTAACCAATAACATTAAATGATTAATGGAAATAATTTCCATTAATTAATAAATGTTAATGCTTAATGGAAGTTACTTTCAATTATCAATAAGAGTTAATGGTTAATGAAAATTATCTCCATTAACCATTACGTGTTGATGGTTAATGAAAATAATTTCCATTAATCATTTAATGTTAGTACCCAATGGAAATTATTTCCATTGACTGTTGACATTAACCATAAACATTTAATGGCTAATGGAAACGATTTCTATTAACCATTAAATGTTAATGGTTAATGAAAATAATTTCCACTAAACAATAACATTAAACGATTAATGGAAATAATTTCCATTAATCAATCAATGTTAATGGTTAATGGAAGTTATTTTCAATTATCAATAAGGGTTAATGGTTAATGAAAATTATCTGCATTAACCATTATATGTTGATGGTTAATGAAAATAATCTCCATTAATCATTTAATGTTAGTGGCTAATGGAAATTATCTCCATTGACTGTTGACATTTAATGTAATTAAAATGGTCGTAATCGATTATTCAGCTATTCTTAGTGGTTTTGGTCCCAACGTGCTTTGACTCGGAATAAAACCAATTGATTACCACCATTTCAATTAAATTCAATCTTAATGGTTAATAGCAATAATTTCCGTCAATCTTTAGCATTATGGTTAATTGTAATAATTTTCATTAACCAATAACATTAAATGGTTAGTGGAAATTATTTTCATCAACTATTAACATTAAATGGTTAATGAAGATCATTTTCATTAAACATTAACTCTTATATATTAATGAAAATAATTTCCATTAACCATTAACATGGTTAAATGGTCAGCAAAAAATTTGAATCAAAATGGTTTAAATTCCCGGTCAAAATTGAGTGTAACGACTTACCCCTGTTACAAGCTCCACGCTCTCCTATCAAAGTAGAAATTAATATTTCACGCGCATAATTCCGCTTTTGGAGGGGGTCAAAAGAGTCCGACAAGTACATTACAACGGTAACGAGTTTCTCGTTCTGAAAAATGTCAATAGAATTTCAGTTCAAAGGTTGTTGTTCTGCTAACCACGGGGCCATCATGCACGATAATGTGAGTTTATAGAAAACCGTTTCTGAAGTATGGAATTCCCCAGTTGTGTCGTCCGAGGGATTTTTCCAAGCGGGTATCGCATGAAAAGTTTGCCGGTACGCGTTTCGCCCATCAAATGGTGTCCTGACCATCAGAACATCGCAGCCTACCTAATGTTACCTCTTCGAAATGGGTCAGTTCTGCCCTTTTGTCTTCCACATACGTGTACAGATGCAAAACAGATGGAGATCGTGCATTAAAACGATCGAGTGGTATTGCCAACGTACTCGGTACAAGCAGGAAGAATTACGTCCTAACTATCATTACAAGAACGCGGGGAGCAAAGGCCATTGCAAAAGGGAGGAAAAGGGAGTCTTCCACGATCGTCCATGTTCGTGTAACCACACGCTACCGACCAACGCACACGCTATGAAGGTAGGTTCGCGCGAGGGTGAGGCGCTGATCGCGGTTACTATAAAATATGTTCGATGGCATTCCCGTCGATCAATGTGCAAAAGAGAGAGGGACGGTGTAGGGAAAGCTTGTGGGAGCTTGTCCACCTGCCCTGACCTATGTCCATATTCCCTCCTCGCATTCGAGGCATTGCGTCTATCCACGAATAAGCCTCCATGTCTAAAGTGATTCATAAGGGCGTATCGTTCATCGTGAAGTACACGGCTCACGCATCCATTTGGATGTCGGGTCGTCGATGGGTTAGTTTCACAAGGGCGGATGAACTACAACGCTAGAACAGTTTCGGACTCTACACAGTACCGTGCGCACCCCCCCATTCGTCGTTTACACGACTATCAATAGCCGATCAATTATTCAATTCGCCTGGAACAAACATACCCAAGTAGTTAATGTACAATATGATGTTCCCCTCTGATATGCGGTATACATGAAAAATTTGATGTTGGGCATACACTCGTGCGAGGTCTCTGGACTTGTTTTGTTTCTTTAGTTTCTCCGTACACGATTCTCCGAAGATTATAAATACAACTCGATCGAGTTTGTTGCTCGAAATTCGCGTGTTTTGTAACATTGGGGTATATTCTTCTACCAACGATTGGCGTTGGAATAATGAAGATTATTAATGTGAGCTGTTAGTATGAAGAAATTGACCAAGTTATAACTACAACTCAATAATAAAGAACTTGTAGGTATAACTTGAATAATCAAGTTGTACCTTAATTATTCAAGTTATGCCTACAACTCAATAATAAAGAACTTGATCAAGTTTTAGTTATAACTTGGTCAATTTCTTCATACTAACAGCTCATAATAAAAATTTTCATTAATCCAACTCCGATTACTATCGGACCTAACCATTCATCTAAATGAATGGTTAGGTCAGATAGTAACCGGTCCTAGAGCTTAAGCATGACTTGCAATGCTAAATCAAGGTTTGGGATTCAAAAATGAAGTTTTGATATCTAACTCCAATCACTATCTGACCTAACCATTCATATATATGAATGGTTAGTTCAGATAATAACCGGTCCTAGAGCTTGAGCTTGACTTGCAATGCTAAATCAAGGTTTGGGATTCAAAACTGAAGTTTGGATATTATGGAATACATTCGACGGTTTGTTCAATGGTTATGAAGAACTTTCGACCCTCTTCTTTCGCAAAACAACATTTAAAAAATTTACTCTCATACAGAGTTAAGGGGACCAAGTCTGCGACAAAACGCCGGTATCCAACATAAATATAAATGTTCGTTGAATACGTGTGAGCCTGACCAATGGTCCATCATTGGTCGTATCAAATGAAGAAATTGTTTAGGCTAGTTGGAACCCTTAAGGTACAGCGGTTCTCTCATAAATCAATTTTTGAGCTTAACTACGCTGTGCACGATCCTGACTAAATCGCATTGTTCAGGATTACACGCATTCAACGACCATTCATATTCGTATTCAAAAATCTTTTCTAACTTTGCAACTAACAAAAAGGGAAAAGATCGAATGTTTCTAAATTAAGTCATTTTTTTAATTAAAAATTCCCTTTTCCGTTCTGGTGACTCTTACAGCCTAACTTATACTAACGAAGAATTGCTTTAAAAATGTAGATCACTTTAAATATAAAGAAAAAATTATTGTTTTAAGAAATTGAGGTTTTCTTTATGCACAAAGAGTCAGGATTAATCTGCAGTGTTAAAATTTCACGAAAAAGTAAAAAATAACTAACTAACTAACTAACTAACTAACCTTCCTGCAATCTTTTTCAAAGGGATCGAAATTCGTGTTTTGCAAAGAGGAGTCCGCGTCTCCTTTGAATATAAAGCACTTTTTTTTTCAAACTGTGCCGAGATAAAGTCCTTCGCTTTTTCTCTCGAATCACGTCGAATATTTATCAAACCGGATTACAAACGAGAGGTGAAAATCGGAAAAGTTCTGCGCCCATTTATGTTTCACGTTTCTTTCAGTCTCGCATGCGCATGCCTCATAAATCTGCGTTTCGGATTCGTCATGCTACCCCGTTGAGTCTCATCGTCCCTTTTGCAGCATGAGGAGTGCATATATGTACATGTATGCATATATTCGAGGGATAACTAATATCAAAACGTCTCAATCTATACACGTTTATCCGCGTCGAGGACGACGACGACGACGACGCGATGAAGCCTCCCCATATATACAGGGAGTCCCAGAATACCCGAACCTCCAAGAATTGACAGATTCGGGGTGATGTCCCGAAGATATCAAGTTGATACCAAGTTGATATCGAGTTGACATCAAGTTGATACCAAGTTGGTATCAAGTTGATCCCAAGTTGATATCAAGTTGATACCAAGTTGATATCAAGTTGATCCCATGATACCAAGTTGATATCAAGTTGATCCCATGATATCAAGTTTATCCCATGGTACCAAGTTGATATCAAGTTGATCCCGTGATATCGAGTTTATCCCATGGTACCAATTCAAGTTGATCCCGGGATACCAAGTTGATATCAAGTTGATCCCATGATACCAAGTTGATATCAAGTTGATTCAAAGTTGATATCAAGTGGATATCAAGTTGATCCCAAGTTGATATTAAGCTCACCCGGACCATTTCTCGCAGGTCCGGATATTCTGGGACACCCTGTATATATAAATATACTCACGAGAATCCGTGTAAAGATATCGAAGAGAGGAGCTCCTTCGACGCTGCCACTATCCCTCAGTGCGGCACCTTTGTATCATTTAATATTTAAAAACAAGCGATAAATATGTCGGCTCGCGTGCTGTCCCGCTTAAAATGCGACCGCGTTATAGCCGCGCGGATTAGCGCGGCTTCTCAAAAGCAAGATGGATGCTATGTTGAAACGTTAAGGTGTTAATGATATCGAGCATCGTGTCTCTTCGAGGGCGAGGAAAGGAAAGAGAGAATGATTTTAAAAAAAGAGGGAACGAGTCGGTCTGGTATTATGAGTAGAGCCGATCGAGAAGTGTCCTCCTCCTCAACGAAAAAAGCCCCTCGCGAGCAAGAAGCGAGATACAGTCTTCCATCTTTCTTTCGTCTCGTATTCGTATTATCCGCGGTTTTATATATATTCATTTAAAACCCACGAAAGTCCCGAGTCTCAACACGATTTTTCAGAGTCAAAATTGGTAGCAAAACTCTTGGGATCGTTAATTTACGATCGTATACACACGATATAAATTTTAACCACGTAGCTCCCCTTTATGTGTCTTATAACGCGAACAACTCGTTAAATAAATGCCTCGATTACTCCGAAATACGTGCTATATGTACATAAATATACGTGCGATACATGTGTATATTGGCTATGTATGTACACAAGTGACGACATTCGATTTGATGTTGATAGGTTCAAAATTGGAATTAAATAGGGTTAGTCAAGGATAGATGCAAATTCATGAGAAACCAGACAGTTTTGAGGAGTTTCAGGTATTGATATTATTTGAATATACGGAAAAAATCACTTAGTTGATCCAACCAACTATCTAGTTGATCTAACCAACTATCTAGTTGATTCAACCAACTATCTAGTTGATCAAACTAACTATCTAGTTAATCCAGCCAACTATCTAGTTGATTCCACCAACTATCTAGTTGATCCAACTAACTATCTAGTTGATCCACCCAACTATCTAGTTGATGCAACCAACTTTGTTTCTGGCGTTCAGAGCACTAATTAACCCTTTTAGTTCCCCATTCGATAAAAAGTTAGCAATTCAATTGAAACATCTTCGATCTAAAAAGATATCGTGATAATAACGTATGCGTGTATCATATTCTTTCCTTAAATTTTTTTAAATGTTTCGATCCAACTAACTATCTAGTTGATCCAGTCAACTGTCTAATTGATCCAACTAACTACCTAGTTGATCCACCCAACTATCTAGTTGATCCAACCAACTTCTCTTCTAGCGTTGAGAGCACTAACTAACCATTTTAGTTCCCCATTCGATAAAAAGTTAGCAATTTGATTGAAACATCTTCGATCTAAAAAGACCGTGATAATAACTTATTCGTGTATCATATTCTTTGCTTAAAATTTTTTTAAATTTTTTTCATTGTTTTCCAAGACCTTATTCATTGTAGGTCTTATTTTATAGTTGCCTATTAATTAATAAAAAAATTATATACTGTAAAACGTAAACACAGAAGAATTAACTATGCTCTGAAACATCTTCAAAAAATTGTTCAACTTACCAAAGTTTATTCGAATTCTCGACTGGAATATTGCCTCATCTGGTCTATCTGTAAAAAAAAAAATTATAAAAATTTTCATTTTTTTATTTTTTATAACAAACAACGACATATTTATCCTCTACATGGAAGTTGAGGAGAGATAAGAATTAATGAATACCCGCATCGTTACATCGATTATTAAAAGAAGACTACTGTAAACTATTTACATTTGCGCGAAGGATAATTTAATGGCTCCAATTTGAATGTTCAATTACAGCATTTTGTGATCGTGTGTATTATTATTCATGCGCGTCGTCTTACTCCTGTTTCATAGTGTCGAAGCAGAAACGCGATATTTAGTGGTATCAGTTAATCTTAAATTCATAGTTCAAGCTTCGTTCCGCGAACCTCCCTGATAACTGTAATATTAATGCAACACGCGAGGATCCACTATACATATTTACATATATATGGGGGATTCCAGAACAATTCGACTTTTTTGCGAACACTCAGAATTTGTTGCAGATTTTTTTAGAGTGATTTGACTTAACTATAATTTTACAAACAAATTACTGTTAGTTCAAATTGAAAAATCTGAAAATAATCACAAAAATCACGTTTTTATAAGAAAAATTTCAAGCATTGAGCCAAAGTGGACAGTGGTTTCCTTCTGTTTAGACCAAGCTCTTATAAGAAACAATATTGATTTTTTAAATAGAAGGAGAAACCTGAATTGAGTAGGCCATTTTCCAAACATTTTTGTATCAATTGAAGATGTTTGAAAAAATGTTTGGATAATGGCCCACTCAATTAAGGTTTTTGATTCTATTTTGTTTTTTTAATTTTTATTTTTCCAAAAAGGTTGTTATAAACAAAAGGAAAACCCTGCCCACTTTGGCTGAACACTTGAATTCGTTCTTATAGAAAACGGAATTTTCGTGGTTTTTTTCAGATTTTTGAATTTGGGCTGGGAATAATTTATTTATAAAATTAAAACCAAGTCAAATCACTCCAAAAAAATCTGGAAAAAATCCTGAGTGCTTTTCAGAGTTACGACAAAACTATAAAAAATTGCGGACAAAATCAGCCAGGTGAAAAGTCAGACCCAAGAACGCCCCATATATATATATATATATATATATATATATATATATATATATGGGGCATCCTTATATTGGGGCTGAATTTTTTTTTAGATTACATTTAAAAACATAGAAAATGAAAAAAAAATGTTATTTGGTTCCTTTTTGAAGAAACAACAGGCTATTAAAAAATTTTACGCGATTAATTCCTGATGGAATTCTTTTCGTGTTTTTGTTTTTGACACTTCGCTTTTTTTTGTCAGCTGAGATTAACGTGGACTTATGGAAGAAAAAAACATCTTGTCGTTTTTATTCCAAATTGCTTCGAAAATGTATGGGAAAACGATTATTGATCCCGTAGTAAAAAAACTCCATTCGTCGCCATTGAAAAATCCCAATTCATTCCCCATTGCCAAAATAACCAACGGAGATGAATGCCGAATTGCCTAAGGGGATTTTCGCCATTGAATTCCCCATTTGAAGTCGAATGAGGATTTTCCAATGAGGATTGACTTCCCCATTTGAAACGGAATGGGGATTATCCTATGGGGATTAAATGAAGAAAATCCCCATGGGCAATTCGGCATTCATCTCCATTGGTTTTTGTAGGCAATGGGGAATGAATGGCGATCATCAATGAAGATTCTTTCATATAGTAAAAAACTCTATTCGTCACCATTGAAAAATCGCCATCCATTCCCTATTGCCAAAATAACCAATGGAGATTAATGCCGAATTGCCCAAGGACATTTTCGCCATTGAATTCCCCATTTGAAATCGAATAGGGATTTTCCAATGAGGATTGACTTCCCCATTTCAAACGGAATAGGGATTATCCCTAGGCAACAGTCGGCAAGAACTCTTGCATGGATTTTTTGGACACCGACTTCTGCTAATATTCCGTGCTCACACTCGTCTAGACAAGCATACTCTTCGCATAATCCGTATGGGAGTTCAGCGGGTTGCCGTCCTGCGACATCTCGCGCCAAGTCTCGGAACTAACGCGACGCGGTTTCCAATGGACATCTTTGGGTAATGCTGATCATTCAGTTCATCCGCATTTACTTCCCAATGGACATCATTGGGTAAAGCTGATCATTTCGTTCATCAGCATTTGCCTTCCAATGGACACCATTGGGCAATGCTGATCGCTCGATTCATCAGCATTTGCTTTCCAATGGGTATCATTGAGTAATGGTGATCATTCGGTTCATCCGCATTTGTTGTTCAATGGACGTCATTGGGCAATGGTGACCTTTCAATGGATATCCATTCACTGATCAATGGTCGTTCCTTATACGACATTGAAAAATGCGGAAATCTCAATGGGTCCTCATTCATTGTCCAATGGAGTCGTATGAGGACCATTGGTTGCCATTGGCGATGCAATGGAGTTTTTTACAACGGGATGCGTTAATTACTCAAATGTAATTACAAATCACGATCGAAGAAATCTGAAAAATGTTTCGACGTTTATCAAGTTACCAAAGAATACTTCATATGTAACGGTTGTACCGAGAATACGAAGATTAAGTTGCAAGGCAAAATTTATCAATCGTTGATAGAGTAAACGATTTTTCGACATCGTAAAACATTTTCTCCTTCTTTCTGTTCGTCGCTGATTCAATATGGAGAAAACCAGTCAGACCGGATAAAAGTAAAATAATGTGCCACTGTGCAGAAAATACGCGATGGCGTTGGTTGTTTTTTTTTTTTTATCCTCTCGCTGTGGTCACGCCCATCAAAGATCGAGGGTTAAGGCAATAGACGAGAATCAAACATACGAAACGAGCTGGTACCGTTTTTACACAAATTTGCATACGAAAAGCGCCAATATTAAAAAAAACTGCATTCGTAAAAAAACATTTTCCACAACATTCCAAGATTTCATCAAAAAAAATTATTTTTGTTACGTTATTAAACAATTATCATAAATCATAATTATTGTTATTGTTTATTTGTTTAACATAAAAAAATATATAGATTAATTAAAAATTCGTTGAATAATAATTATTTTCTATATTTTTACACTATTATTTCTTTTAACCCAAAAACAAAAAATTTCAATTTTTTATATATAATAGATCATTTCGTTCTTTTTTAATGCTAAATTCTATTTTTAATCATCGAATCTTCCTCTAAAAATATTAGTTTGTCGTGAAGAGATTTTTCTACTATCATGACAAAAATTGACATGATTTTACTCTTCATTCCCTACATTGCAAAAAAAAATCGACCTGCGACACATTGAAAAAAAATAAAAACGACAAAATTTCTCATTTTTCATTCGAAATCCATACATAAATCATTATTTGGGAATTTTGGGATTTTTTTTTAATTTGGGGAATGAAGAGTATAAAATCATGTCAATTTTTGTCATAATAGTAAAAAAATGGCTTCGCTACAAAATGATGTTTTTAAATGAAGATTCGATTATTACAAATAAAGTTTGACATTAGAAAAAAAAAAGAAAAAAATTTCCTATTAACATTGACATGTTTGTAATTTTGCAGAATTTTTCACGATTTTTCGGTCTCCTGTTAGTATTCAAAAAATGCAAAAATCGAAAAAACACTTTTTTTAGCAGGAAGACTTCTCGGCATTGATATAGAAAGCTGTAATTTTGCACAAAATTATTTTTTTAGGTTAGGAACTTCGGAAAAAATTGGCCCTACAAAATTCGTTGGGGGCCGATTCACCATTCTTATCATAAACCCTTTATGATAATTTGACAAAAAAAAGAAAATTTTTTTTTTACGAAATTTTTTAGGGGGCCCATCCTGCCCCACTCTCTCCTATATAAATGCGCGTTTATAGAGACGTAAAATTTCCCGACTTTATCACATCAGGAGCAATGTTTAGGGGTTGTCTTGCGTCCCCATTCGAGAATGGCCGAATTATTTAGTGTACCTTATAGCATCACCAATCGGTATGCCATTCTGCGTAGACAAGAATATATGTATACATTGTTAGTGGGGTGAGTATATATAGGTATGTAACAACTATATATATACACGGGAGCATAGATTATGTTGGGTGCAGTACCCACCGTGAAACCGCCCCGCCTAAACAGTGCGTTAACCGATGATTTACGACGTGGTACTCTATGCGCTGGTTCACCCCGTCAAGCGAGACCACCCCTTTACACATTCAAGTATATCCTCCTATATATCTATATTAGGGTGAATCGAAATTTTTTAAAACTGTTAGCTACCCTCAAAAATGAAAGATATCGTTGAAATAAAGGTCTCATTGCAACGATTCGATTTTTTGACAATACATAAATTAAATATGAAAATTTCCAAAATAAAGATTTATTTTTTAGCAATTTTCGCATTGTAAGCAATACTGATACCAAAGTTTACAAGAACAAAGATGGAAGAAATACAAAAACGTTTTAGAAGTCAAAAATCAATATTAAATGATATAATTAATTGAAAAATAGTGAAAATATTGATTTTCAGAGATTTTTTTCGAAGATATGAACCATTTGTTAATGTTCAGTAAATATGTGTTTGAAAGAGCAGAAATCTGGGCACCTTATATACAAAATTCAGGATTTTATAAATAATCTGTTTCCATTTATCAGTGATAAAGAGAATTTAACACTACACTGAGAGAAAAAAATACTAGAACCAATGAAATAAAGTTTTGAAGGCAAAAAATCATTTTTTTCATTATTTGCCAAAACGTATTGGATTGGTTCCCTTATATATTTACTTGGTTCATTTTTTTCAGTCAATTCCATAAATTTCTGTTTCAATAAACGAATTTACTTGAATCTAACAATATGTTATCAATTATATGTAATATGTTGTTTGAAACAAAAACACATTTCATTATTCAAAACATGCATGTCTTTTAATACAGGAAACACTGAGAAAAAAAATTTGTTGAATCGACAAATTAATTAGTCCAATCAACAGGAAAAATTATTGATTCAATCAGATGCGTGTTTATTAATCGTTGCTAAACATTTTATAAAAAATATATAGCCCTTGCCAAATAATTTAATATGCGTAGTTTAGTGACCCCAAAAAGAGATAAATAGAAAAAAAAGACAAATCTGCGCCAATTCTCCGATCTAATTTCTCTGTCCAACCGAGATTCGAACCCTCGACCCTACCTACCATCATACCTATCCTACCTAACTACCTAACACGCTACCTATTACGTTATCGACTACTACTATGCACTTGAAAAAAGTTAGGAGTTATGAAGATTCGAATATAAGAAAACATTTTAAAAATCAGTTTTTTAAGTTCTAACAATTCATATATACTATTGAAGTATACTATAGAAATGACAGTTCTTTGCTTGAAGGAAATAAAAATTTCATCATTCCAAACAAATATTCTATTGGACTAAAATAGTGTGTTATTTATTTTACTACAGCTTCTTTTCAAATAATCACAATCAATTTTACATCTAATAAATATTGAAAAAACTACAGAAATATTTTTCGAAGTAAAATAATGATGAATTTATTGCAAAGAAATAATTTTGTTCGAAAAAAATAATTTTGTATTGAATTCGTTTTTTAGATTCAAATAACTTCATGTTTATGAGGCGATCAATGTAATTAATCCAATTAATACAAATTTAATAAAATCTATCATGCATTTAATTGTTACTATTAAATAACAGTTTAATGAAAATGGAGTAATAGATTCGTGAAAATATTTTTTTACATGAAGAGTGATTTTCTTGGTTCAACATCGAATTAATACTTTCGTTTAATAAATAAATTCATGTTCTCAAATGCAGTAATTTTTTCTCTCATGTCAGTGTAAAAATGGCGTTTTTAAACATCCCGCGCGCCCTCTATATATTGTCAAAAAATCGAATCGTTGCACTTGAGACCTTAATTTCAATGATATCTTTGATTTTTGAGGGTAGCCAAAAGTTTTCAAAATTTTCGATTCACCCTAATATATATGTGCATGTATATAAATATATTCCCGTATGTGTATTTCGCAAAAGAGTGGCTAAGAGATCGGGGACTACAACATACTATAACATAGTTTGTCGTGTCCTCTTTTTTCGCATTTATTATACGATTCCTGGCAGTACAACCCTTAAACGTATAATGCAAAATGTACGCGCTCCAGATCTAGTTATAAGCCCATTGTCGACACCCCTGATACTTATCCACACATGCTCTCGCTTATTAAATGCCTCGATTCGTTCTCATCTCTATCTCACTTTCGCTGCTCCTCATTCTCGATCAAAGAACGAACAGCAGCGTCTCGAGCCACTTCCGGGCTCTATATATACGGGTTTCCCTTTAGCGCATAATAGATATCTCTGGCAAATTAATGTACAGGCTCGAATTTCAACGATATTACAATACATCCTTTCAATCAAATATCCGCTTCTCGTCACTTCCTTCGTCAAGGATAAACAAAGGACACTCGATCGTATTCGGATGAAACGAAGGTGGATTCCTGAATGCCCATTTGAGAAAATTGGGGATTATCGGCAAATTGAAGAATAACGATCCAAATAATGCCCAGGACGTAATTATACAAATTACAAAAATTAGTTGACGATTTTTCGGATGATTTAATGAATTCTAAGAATAGTTCTAGAATAATAGAATAATGTATTCTAAGAATAGTTCTAGAATAATAACTTTGCTAAATAATAATAACGCTGCTAAAAAAAAAGTTGACCTTGAAATTACCTTGAAGGTCATCGTCAAGGTCACTACTAAATGCGCCTTGTTATAACTCATAACTTTGGTCCTTACAAAAGAATGTGATAAGTTTCAATTCCCAGAGGTACACCTTGTTTAAGTTTAATTGACTTTAGAGGACCTTCAAGGTCGAAATGTACCTATGACCTGAGTACACATTTGAACGTGGAATTTTCCGCTCTTTCGATTGCCGATGTCAAAAAGAGGGTTTCCATTGAAAAGTGAAAATTTACGTTTAAATAACCTTGAACGTGATCGTCAAGGTCAAAATTAAGGTCACCATTGAATTACTCGTCAAAAGTTACTACAAGAATGACCTTGACCTTTTGGAAACATATCTTAAGTGAGGAAACATTCAAGCCATCCCGTTACTTATGCGACACCCTGTATAAGTTAATGAATACTATCTTTGTTAATTTACGAAATTCTTTATGCATCACAAACACAATTAATTAATCTACATAGAAGTTTGTACGGAACGTTTTTTATTGAACTTTAATTGAAATTTTTAAGAAAGGATTGTCAATCGATCGCAATATCACGGTCGATTCACAACGTCAAGTAAAATTCATATATTTTGCATGGAATTCCATGTATACGGGGTGTGCGTGCAGCGTGCGTACGATCGAAGGTGCGAGTCAGTAAAAAGGACGGGGCTCAAAGAGAGAGAGAGAGCGATGGAAGAGAGAGAGAGAGAGAGAGAGAGAGAGAGAGAGAGAGAGAGAGAGAGAGAGAGAGAGAGAGAGAGAGAGAGAGAGAGAGAGAGAGAGAGAGAGAGAGCAAGGGGTGGAGGCTTAGAAAAGGAGCGTGAACAAGCGCATACATCATTTTGACTTACGATGGGGCATTATCGTTTGCACGAGAGTTCTGCAGACCCACGAGCCCAGGCAAGAACGTGATGATACCGTGTAATATTAAACTACCAAAGAAAGAGCAAGAGAGAGCGAGAGAAACGAACCTGGAGGATATCGCGCGAAGCGTGCGCTAGTTCGCGTTTAATGTATACATATATGTATGTTATGCAGCGAGAAAGATCAAGACGTTACCCAATGACAATATATTATTACCCAGTGTCCTTCTTTTGCATCCCAGCCACATTTTATAAGAGAGAGAAAGCGAAAAAAAACGCTATCCGCGCTTCTTCCCTCTCTCGAGGACTCTCTGATGCCATCTCGCCTGTTATGGTTCGGCTTAACCGACGCTTAACAACCGCCGAGAACGGTGCATCACGAGACACCGAGTTTATATACACATTTATAATTCGATCGGAAACCGGCGAGACGATTGCCACGAACGACCATCGGATATTGCCACAGATACTGGTGTAAGTAACTTGATTCATCTCTCATGCAAATGGCATGTAAGGACATCAGCATGCTAAACTTTGTAGCTAAAAAATGTTACAGCTCATTGGACGGAAGTCCCACCCATGCAGAAATTTGTTGGGGTATCCCAGTTTCCAGTAAAATCCCGATCGGGATTTTGTAGGGATGCCCTAAATAGAGAGTCCTTGCTAGATCCCTGGTGGGTCCCCAGTGGTGTCCTTATTAACCTAGAAATTCATATTCCAATTCAATCTCAATCAGGATTTGTTGGGGCAACTCCGAAGTTTCCTGTAAAATCTCTATAAGGATTTCTTAGGGATGCCCTAATAATGGAGTCCTTGCTGGATTCCTGATTGGTTACCACAAGTAAGTCAACTAAATAACTAGTCGATCCAACCAATTCGTCTTCTGGCGCTCAGAGCATTAAGTTTTTGGTTAGACCAACTAAGTCGTTTTTTCCGTGCAGTCATCGAATCTGGTCCGATCTCCAAAAGAGTCCTGATCCGTGACTAGGATGAACTACAGGAATCCCACTGGATCCCTACTACAATTTCTGCACGGCAACTATCTTCCCACAATAACCTAAACATTTATAAAGTTATTTGTAATTAAGCCAATATGTGGACTTATGGAATACAATTGTGGGGAACAGCCTCAAATTCCAATACAGAAATCCTTTAGAGGATTTCAATAAAAAATTATAAGAACAATAATAGATGCTCCATGGTATGTCACAAACATTAATATCCACAAAGACCTCGCGATGAATTCCATGAAGGAAGAAGTACAGCGATTTAGTGCCTTCTACGAAAGACGACTCGAACAACATCCCAACGAGTTAGTGCCAAACTTACTGGACTGGAACACAATCAAGAGAAGACTAAAAAGATTTACACAATCAAAATAAGACTAAAACGTTTTCGCGAAACTCAGTTTGGCACTAGTGCAGAAACAAAGAATTGAGTGTTGGTAAATGCTTACTCTGGAATTCGACATCTACACGGAAAAAAAGACTTAGTTGATCTAACCAATTGCTTAGTGTGCTCTGAGCGCCAGACGAGAAGTTGGTTGGATCAACTAGATAGTTGGTTGGTCCAACTATATAATTTGTAACCACGACTAAGTCATTTGCTTATTTAGTCGACTTAGTTGTGGTTCCAAAAGCACTAGTTGACCTAACCAATTGTCTAGTTGATTATTTGGTCAACTTAGATGTGGTAACAAAGGCAGTAGTTAGCTGCTAGAGAAGAGGTCAAAACTTGGTTGATAAAAATCTGTCGTCATATTTTTGAGCTGTTACTTTCAAGTCAAATTTGTAATTTTAGTGCATTCTGGACGAATGTGAGCTAATTTTTTATCTCGGCCGATACTTTACGAATTCGCCGAAGAGTATCAATTACAATATTCATTGTTAACAAACTAGAGCCATTTGTTTGTGGCAAAAGCAGATCTTTGATGCTAACTTAACTTTTTTTTCGATTGAGAGTCTAAAGAATATCAATTAATGCTGTGGATTCGTGAAATATATTTCAATAAACAAAATGCATTCTCTCTAATCGAGATAGGACTAAAAATACAAATTCACCATCAGGGATACTTCATAAAAATTGGTACACTCTTGAAATCTTAACTTGACTGTAAGACAATTGTTGAAATCATTTCTGAGCAGTAAATCCATACAAAAAATGTTGCTTTCGTAATTCCAAATTGTTCCTTCGCATTATGGGAGCGAATAATAGACTGAGAAATGGCGCATGTTGAACTCAAGGGAGCAATCCTTGAAGAGTCCTCCGAGTATCTCATCGAGGAAATTAGCTTGTATTACCATTGTATTACGGTGCATTATACCTGCAATTTCGACGTCGTGTGTATCGGAATATCCGATCGGGTAAAAAAAAAACCCACGGCGGCAAGACAAACCGTGTAGGAGAGGGTGGGGCAAGACGGCCCCCCTAAAAAATGTGGTTAAAAAAATGTTTGGTTTCTCGTCGAATCATTATGAATTTGATGACTCATTTTTAGGCCGATCCGCGAAATCTGGGGCATAATGGACCACCCTGAAAAACTAGGTCAGTAACATTTTTGTTTTTTTTTTTTCATCCATTTGAAGGCCAGTGCAGTGCATCAGGGGTAAAATGGACCATCAGGAAAAAAACATGTTTGATGTTGGAAACAATTTTTTAAGATTAAAAAAATATTAAAAAATCATTTTTTAGGGGGGGGGGGGCGTTATGCCCCAGCCTCCCCTAATTTCGTCGAGACGCAGTAAAACGCGGGTAAATGGAGCGATCGACGTTATCGGCGTCTCAAACTGGTTCTCATTTCACTTGGCAAGAAATTTTCGTTCATTGTGTACATCGATGAAGATAAAGAGAGAGAGAGAGTGAAAAAGGGACGGATCGATCGGAAAATGGTTGAATGATATTGTAATGCGAGGACAATAAGTAGTAGTTGGATTTACGTAAGACTGTTACTTTCTCACGATATTTTCTTGTATTGTAGAAATGGAAGAAAAAAAAACCACTGGCATCAAGGGGCAAACGGTCGACGACGCGCGCACGAGGGCAATGCGCATTGTTACACTTTTTTTCTCAACTATTGTCCAAGCAAAGTTTATCCAACTATGGCGAAGAATCGAGATTGCGATCGATCGAATGTCTGAAAAATGACCAATGTCCGACAATATATGTCCTTTGCCGTCCCATTCGAGTCTCATTAGGAAACCTTCGCCGATGAGAGAGATCTCGGATGAAAAGAAATTTGATTCGAAACTTGAGGCGCGCGCGCTAAAAGCGCCAAAAAAAAAGGACATCGCAGAAGAAGAAACTCGGTCTTTATGATTTTTTTTCGAAATACCTGGAGTACTTTTTGTCATCTTTCTATTCTTCTTGGGTGTCTAAAATGTGTCGATTTTTCGAAATAATCATAATGGCTCGATAAGCGTACAATTTATGGTCCTCAACGAGGTCATTACAAGGTCACGTCAGCGTAAAAACGGCGATTTTTGATTATAATTTATAATTTTTGAAGAATGCCTACAAATATTATGAATCCATTTGAGGTACCAAATGAAAAATTTTTTGGGACTACCTGTAGTAAAAAACTCCATTGAATCGCCAATGGCAACCAATGATCCTCATACGACTCCATTGGACAATGAATGGGGACCCATTGACATTTCCGCATTTGTCAATGGCGTACAGGGCTGACCATTGATCAGTGAATGGGTATCCATTGAACATCAAATGCGGATGAATCGAATGATCATCATTACTCAATGATGCTCATTGGAAAGCCAATGCGGATGAATCGAATGATCATCATTACTCAATGATGCTCATTGGAAAGCCAATGCGGATGTATCGAGCGATCAGCATTGCCCAATGGTGTCCATGGGAAGGTGAATGCTGATGAACGAAATGATCCGCTTTACCCAATGATGTCCATTGGAAAGTCAATGCGGATGAACTGAAAGATCAGCATTTCCCACAGATGTTCATTGGAACCCAAATGCGGCTAATGTTGAAATGATCAGCATTTACCAAGGATACCCATTGAATAATAAGTAACTACGAATTATACAATGATCAACATTTATCAATAATGTCACTTCATTGATGACTGATCGAATGATGAGCATCATTCGTTAACGATGTTGCAATCCATATTCGAGGTTCAATGCTGAACAATTGAACCCATCGATCGATGAGAATTTTTCCGAATGCGATATTTCTCAAACGGCGGTGAATTAATAAAATTAAGTAAGATTAGATGTCGCTGATTCTCATATATGAACTAAATATTTTCTTCAATTGTAATAAATGCTGATGATTATATGGATGGTCAATTAATATTAGCATAAGCTCGGAAATTATTCGAAAGTAATTTTAAAAAAATATATTATAAACTGCTCATCAAGTACGCGTACGTTTGGGATAAATGATTTTTAAAACCGTTTATTTTTAACATATACACATAATTTTATCAGTCCTTCACAACCCGATTTGTGAGAGGAGAAACGTATATACTTACATTATCAATCGTCATCTGAATACACTTACAATCTATTTTCTCAATTCTGAGCTTCAATAATTTCTATTAAATGTAATAATATATATAATGCGTATATAATTATTGGTCGTTATGCTAATACTAGCATTATGATTAACCTTACTTACTGATAACTTACATCATTTGATTATTTAATGCGTAATTCCATGTATATATAGCAATCATATGAAAGAATCTCCATTGATGATCCCATTTATTCCCCATTGCCCACAAACACCAATGGAGGTGAATGGCGAATTAACTAGGGAGATTGTCTCCATTGAATCCCCATGGGATAATCCCCATTTTGTTTCAAATGGGAAATTCAATGGCGAAAATGTCCTTAGAAAATTCGGCATTCATATCCATTGGTTTTGTGGGCAATGGGGAATGAGTGGCGAACAGCAATGGAGATTCTTTCGTATAGTAAAAACTCCATTCATCGCCATTGAAAAATCCCCATTCATTCCCCATTACCAAAATAACCAATGGGGATGAATGCCGAATTGCCTAAGGGGATTGTCTCCATTGAATCCCCATTAGATAATCCCCATTCCGTTTCAAATGGGGAATTCAATGGCGAAAATCCCCTTAGGCAATTCGGCATTCATCTCCATTGGTTATTTTGGCAATGGGGAATGAATGGGGATTTTTCAATGGCGACGAATGGAGTTTTTTACTACGGGTAGTTACAACCAGAGTTGTAAATAATGCATTATTTTGATAATGCATTACGATATTCATTACCCATTACACTGCATAATGTGAAATGGACAAGTTTACCATTACAAAATACAAAAGTAATATGCAATTAACGCGTGTTCCATTACAAATAAAAAAAAAGTAATGTGTAATGGATGCATGTACCATTACAAATAAAAAAGTAATGTGTAATGGATGCATGTGCCATTACAAATTAAAAAAAAGTAATGTGTAATGGATGAATGCTCCATTACAAATTAAAATTTAAAAAAAGTACTTTGTAGTGGAGTATATTCCATTACAAATAGAAAAATTGCTGTGCTCGCATTATAAACGTGCACATTGCTGTTTCATTATCTTATTTCGCTCGAAACAAATTGAGATGGAAGAAGAGCAAGTGGGGTCTGGGTGTGGGTTTTTTGGAGTAATTTTTGCTCCTTTCTTGAATTGTAATTTTTACAACAATGGAGTAAAAATTACTGCAAAAAATCATTGTTTATAGGTGTCAATGTATATTAAGTTAATATACACTGTAATGGGGCATTCCATGCCAAATCGCCCACTTTTAAACCCGGCCCCTTTCGATTTGGCTTGGTTTTCCTTTTCTATATTTTTAATTTTTTTTACGGAACCCCAAAGAAAAAGCTTTTTTTTAATGGCTATAACTCCGTCAAAAATTGATTAATTGGGACTTACAAAAAAAAAATTCTTAAGTCGAAGTAAAAAAAATGTTAAGGTATTAAAATCTATGAAATTTTTCACTTTTTCGAGAAAAAACATCTTTTTCTCGAAGTTCGCCATTTTTATTTATTTTTTTCTTTCACTCGAAAAATACTTTGATTAATTCCGGAAAAAATCCCGTCCAACATCAAGTGGGCCAAAATTTCCTTGTATTGTTTTTATCGATTAAAAAAAAATAAATAAAAATCTCAGTTGGGCTTATTTCACAAGCCACCACTCTGGAAATTTTTTAGGATTTATAAAGGACTTCGGAGTTTGATAAATTGAGAAGAAAAAAAAATTGGCAGTGGTGATCGTCGAAAATTTTTTAATTTTTTTTTTCTTAAATGAAAAAAAGTAGAAGGAAAAATCGACCCACTCCGTGTTGGGCGGCATTTTTTCCGGAATTGATAAGGTTTTTTTTTAGTAAAAAAAAAATTAAAAATGGGGAACTTCGAAAAAATGATGATTTTCTCGAAAAAGTGAAAAATTTCATAGATTTTGATATTTTAAACAAATTTTGTATTTTTTTTCGGAAAGTACATTCAAAAACGAAAATTTTGAAGAAAAAAAATTATCCCAATTAGTCAATTGTTGAAGGAGTTATAGCCATTTAAAAAAAAGCCTTTTCTTTTGGGTTCGGTAAAAAAATTTGAAAATTTCCGGAAAAACGTTTTTAATACGGTAGAAAAGGAAAACAAAATTTCAGCCAAATCGAAAGGGGTCGCGTTCAAAAGTGGTCGATTTGACATAGAATTACCCATATGTGCACTGTACAGTGATATACAGTGTCAGTGTCATTGTCAGTGTATATTAAGTTAATATACACTGACACCTATAATTTTTTTTTTTTAATTACAATTTTTACATTTACCACTACGATCGTAAAGTTAACAAAAACCTGATACGCACGAATTATCTTTATTGAAAAATCAATAGACGATGAACAAAATCGTACCTGCTCCAAATTGTGGTAGTAACACACTAATTTGTAATCCACTACAAATTACTTTTGTTTTCAGATATAATTTGTAATGGAGCACTCATTAATTACACGTTATTATTTTTATTTGCAATGGCACATGCATCCATTACACATTACATTTATTATTCGTAATGGAACATGCATACATTACACATTACTTTTTTTATTCGTAATGGAACACGCCTCCATTACACTTTACTATTTTCATCTGTAATGGAACATTCATTCATTACACGTTACTTTTGTAACTTGTAATGGCAAACTTTGTAATTTGTAATGCATACCCATTGATTCCTTAAATTTCACACATTCAAGAATCAACACAGCCTTTTTCTGTACACACCCAGAAAAAAGATCTAGTACATTTAACTAAATCCTAGTCAAGCCAAATAATTTTTTTTAGTTGTAGGCCGGCCTAATACAACTCTATTCATGTCAACGAAATTTTTTTTTTTTTCAATGACCTACTAGGAAAATATATTGCGATCTAATAAATTTTTATTTAATATTAATAAATATTATTTCAAACTGAACAAATATATATTTAAATGAAACAATTTTTTTTTTAATATTTACACAATATATATTTTTAACCATTTCAATCTTTGAATGTATAGCTACACATATGAAGTCTACAATTTCGTAACGCTTCGTCTTTTCTTTAACAGAAGGGAAAAGAAAAAAGACCCTTTTTTTATGGGAATCCTTTTCGGGGATTCGACCATCTTGCGTTTTGCCGCAATGGTCAATGTATTAAATATCCATACTGAAAAATAAGGATATCAAACATAGACGAGGTTGGAAAGGATATAGGCGTCGAGAGGCAGGTTCGCTTGCGCGAGAGGTAGCCACCTGGCGGATTTTTGAGGTACTGACGAATCTGCAGATATGATCGGATGAGATTACGGGTGAATAGGTATTTAGTAAGAACGAATAGAATTTTTCTTCAACGCCCGTTTCTCGATGACGGGGAATTCAAATAAATAAATATAGTGGAATTAAATATCGCCCAAAATTGGATGGGAAGAAAATTTTCTTTAAAGTAACTAAATAATAATCAAATGAACGATTATAGTACCTACGACTAGATCTTCTTTCTGGGTGCAAGAAAGCAAAACAGCGACAGATGCATGAACGATGGAAGGTCTCGCTCTTTTGCTAAAGTGGACGAATGACATAATTGAGGATCGCGCTTGTATAAAATGTTCCTGCGATCGACGTATCGGACGTTATCGTGATTATGTCCTGCACGTAGCCGAGGCTCGTGTTCAACGTACGAAGATAACAAAGTGATAAGGCACACACGTTTAGTTTTTGAGATTTCATGTTTCAATGGCAGTGAACGAGACCCTCCGCCGTCGAATCTCTCGCGCGCACGTGCGCGATCTTGCACAAGAGTCTCGATGTACATCCCTCCCTTGTATATTGAAACAGAGAAGTTTGTGATGCCAGAACGAGGGACACATGTCTTTCGAGCATCGTGCCGAACGATCTCGAATTTTTTTTTTTTTCAGTTTATTTTGAGGTTTTTTCCCCTCGCTCTATTATAAACACTTTGCCCAAAATGCTAATGCGCGTATAAATTTGGTACATCGAAAAAAAAAGCAAACAAAAAGTGTCAACGTACATTTTTAAACCGATTATACCCGAAACTGATTTTGTGCGTTTGAATCGACATTATTTGAATTAATATTCAAGCCTACACTGAAAAAACAGTGTATTTATAGTAAATAAATACTTGGCGTCGAGTCGCTGCCGCGACTCTTGATATAGGGCATTTCAAGTGAAAACGTGGGGTCATTTCCCTCGGGTCATAAGATCCTTGCATAACTTTTTTTTCGCATTGATTCCACTTCAAAAACAGCCTAATTTTTTGAAAGATTTTTCTGGCCACTCCTTCAGGTGGCGCGACGATCATTTTTGTGTAAAAAAGGTATAACTGAAAAAACACAATTTTTAAAATTCTGCAATTTTTTCCACAGATTCTGGCTCAAAAACAAGTAATTTCTATCATAACTAGAAAGCGGACCGCGGCTGCCTCATCTTTTTTTTTTTATAATTTTCTTTTTTTCAGTTTCTAAAATGAAGTAAAAAAATTAATTCCCAATACCTCTTACATGAGTAAAAAAATAAAATTAAAATAAAACATATCTTGGCAAATTTTGATATTTTGCATGTTTTACAAAATAAATGAGAAAAATATTTCATTTAAAAAAAAAAAAGATTTTTCTCATTTATTATGTAAAATATGCAAAATATCAAAATTTTCCAAGACATGTTTTATTTTTATTTTATTTTTTTACTCGTGTAAGAGGTATTGGGAATGATTTTTTTTTATTTTATTTTAAAAACTGAAAAAAAGTTAATCATAAAAAAAAAATATGAGGCAGCCGCATCCCACTTTCTAATCATGATAGATATTACTTATTTATGACCCAGAATCTGTAAAAAAAATTGCAGAAATTTAAAATAGGTATTTTTTCAGTTATCCCTTTTTATTGAAGTATTTTATTGAAAAAAAAAGATTTTTCTCATTTATTTGGAAATATATGCAAAATATCAAAATTTGCCAAGGTATATCTTATTTTTATTTTATTTTTTTTACTCATGTAAGAGGTATTGGGAATTAATGTTTCTATTTTAATTTAGAAACTGAAAAAAATTAAATTATTAAAAAAAAATATGAGGCAGCCGCGGCCCACTTTCTAATCATGATAGAAATTACTTATTTTTGACCCAGAAACTGTGAAAAAAATTGCAGAATGTTAAAAATCGTGTTTTTTCAGTTATCCCTTTTTCACACAAAAATGATCGTCGCATCTATCTTGGAGAATATCAACAAGACAACAACACATTTTTACTGGTAAATGAGGCATTCATAACTCTTACATGACAGAAACCGATTTATCAAATTGATCATTAAAATAGAAAAAAAAAAATGTTCATGGAAATAAATAATATCATTAATTATAAATCAATTAAATCATCTGTGAGAATCATTCAAGATACAGAAAGAAAAATTGGAAATTAGAATTTAAAATTCAAATTCAAATTAAATCATAACCTTCAATTTAAATTGTAATACAGAACAAAAATTACAGAGCGTTAATACAGAGCGTTCCCCACTACAACTCGATATAAGAGCTAGAACTTGATATAAGAGCTAGAACTCGATATAAGAGCTAGAACTCGATATAAGAGCTAGAATTCGATATAAGAGCTAGAACTCGATATAAGAGCTTGAACTGGATATAAGGGCTAGAACTCGATATAAGAGCTCGCACGGCGTTCATCGGTAGAGTGGGGAAAGCAATAAAACTCCCTAAAGCGGAACAAAAATTACAGAGCGTTAATACAGAGCGTTCCCCACTACAACTCGATATAAGAGCTAGAACTCGATACAAGAGCTAGAACTCGATACAAGAGCTAGAACTCGATATAAGAGCTAGAACTCGATATAAGAGCTAGAACTCGATATAAGAGCTAGAACTCGATACAAGAGCTAGAACTCGATATAAGAGCTAGAACTCGATATAAGAGCTAGAACTCGATATAAGAGCTAGAACTCGATATAAGAGCTAGAACTCGATATAAGAGCTCGCACGGCGTACATCGGTAGAGTGGGGAGAGCAATAAAACTCCCTCAAGCGGAACGCTACCTCAAGGGGAAAAGCTCTTATATCGAGGACTCTTATATCGAGGTGATACTGTAGTTATTTTCGGCGGACGATAGTCCGGAAAAGATCGGATGTTTTTCGGGGGCAAACAAATATTTTTCGAACGTGACTAATTGTCCGATGGCGAGAAGGAAGACGTCGAAATCGAGGCGAAATAACGACGCTGAGATAATGGTTGACGAAAAGAGTCAGGTGGTGGCTGTCGGCAAGATACGTCCAATGAAGATACAGACATACAAGTACATGTGTGAACATACGTGTAGTAAATATATATTTTATTCCGATGTCTCCATCGTCCCTCTTGATGGAGAAACACAGGGAAGAGACACGTGTGTTGAGTTTAACACGCGGCACTTATACTTTATTACCAACAACAGTGTATCAATCCCACCAGTATTCTCGTACATACACACACTTATACATGTATGAGAATCGAAAACAAATCGTTAGGGAACGTTTTGTTATATCCGCGCGTGTTAAACATGCTCGTAAACTTTTCAACTTAAATGAGCCTCTTTCGCGCGTCTCGAACGAATCCGGACGGAAATGAGAATTTATTGGAATAACAGTCGGTGAGACTAGGAAGAAAAAAAAGATGAGCTCCCGGCATATCTTTTGAGATGAGAGGCAGATATAGAAAGGAAGTATAAGAGAGAGAGAGAGAGAGAGAGAGAGAGAGAGAGAGAGATGTGTGTTAACAAAAATACACCATGTATGAGTTACCTACAATAACAGAATAAAGGGAAAGTAAGGGAGCTGGAAAGTAACGTGTGTATATCAGAATAGACTTCGAGACCCTTTTACGAGCTCGCAAAGAAATTATACACACATATGTATTAGGGTGGTCCGAAAAACCGCGTTCTTTAAGGAGGTTCATCTGGTCCACGATTTTCAATACAGATGTTGATAAAAAAAAATCGGAATATAGTTATTAGTATCTAAAGGGTCATCTGTTAAAATTTCAAGACCCGAGAATACGTTGTTCGTGAGAAATAAATAAAAATGTAATTCCTAAATAACATGGGGCCTTATGGGTTTCCGTCTATAAATATTAAGTTCACAATCATTACAATACAGATTTTGAGGAAAATTTAAGAATTCATGAAAAAGTATCTAAGAAACATTTTTAGAGCTTCATAAAATCGATTAGGTACTTGTGATATTAATAATAATGACTACACTAGTCGACGCTTATTTTGAGGTTAAGCATTGCCATTTTTCTTTTGACTCACTCGATACCAGATAAAGCTCCTTTAAATAACAAAATAAAATGCGATCGTTTTGAAATTTTTACACGTTGTTATTTGTGTCTTGAAGAGTTCCATAAAAATTTTGTTTACTCAATTTTACATGAATTTATTTATGATTTTGTACGTCAAAGTGGAGTCCTCGAAAAAAGGTGACTTGTTTCGGGGAAGTCCGTAGTTATCTTATATAAAAAATCCAAAGAGGTTATTGTTTTGTAGGCTTAATTCTAGGTCTATGATCTATAATATGCATATTTTAAGAAAAAAAAAAGAAATGGCGGACTTTAGAACAAAAAGGTCTGCGAAATCGAATTTCTATTTGATAAATTGTTTTAAAAAATTCATTTATTATTAAAAAATTGAATGCTTTAGAGGTTAGGTATTTAACTATGTGTGTCTAAAATAACGGGTAAAACTTTTAGCCAAATCGGTTGAATAGTTTTTAGTCAGTGCTTCCCCGAAGTTTCGAAAACGTGGTTTCGAGAAAAACGCGTTTAAAGTTTTGACAACAGATTTTGTATAAATTCTTTCCGTTTCCTGAAAGTTATCTCAAAGCTCTCTTCATTTCTTCGAGAGATTTACAGTTTCTGGTGATTGCCAAACCGTAGTAATTAGTCATTTTTAATGCCAACTTATTAGTTAATTGCTCTCTTCTTTTGGCTATAACTTGAAAAATATTTTTAATTTCGGTCTGAAACTTTTAGAGTATATTTTTAAGATGTTTTTCTTACGAAAAATGTAAAAAAAAAACGAAGTCAAAGTTGTTGTCGGTGTTCAAATTTTTTCAATCTTGATTTTTTTACAATTATAGATTTTTTGATAATTTTCCTTCCAATATTCGTTTCTTTGTATTTCGCATAAGATCTCGTTTACTAAAACGAGATCTCATGCGAAACTCGAGCAATTGGCGACGATATTTAGTACCAACTTTTATATTATTGATTTACTGGTTACTATAGGGAGAAAAAAATAGCAGTAATAGTAGTAAATAGTAGGAAAAAATAGAAAAACAAACATTATTAAATATTGAAAAATTAAAATAGCAAAAATTTTGACACTGCATTAAAAAAAAGGTCGCACGGGATTTGCGGGTAAATTTTTGTTTTCTGCCAAAGAATTTATACAACGAAAGATATTGCGATGTTAAAAATTTATGTTTTTATCTATATTTTAGGTATTCATTTTATATTTTATTTTTGTCAGGACAATTGTTTAGTGCAAACTTTTATATTACTGAGTTACTGATTACTATAGAGAGGGGGAAAAAGTAGTAATAGTAGGAAATAGTAGGAATAAAATAAAATAAAAAATTATTTTATTTTTTAAAAATTGTCTCTATTTATTTATTTTCTTAGGCGGAAGGTACAAAAATCTGTCAAGTGCCATCGGAAAACCTTTATTTCGACCACACCCTAATATATCGATGGATATATAAATATTACGAAATTACTTTCGCACTCGCGGTGTTATCTCTCTTTTCAGGCTCGTAAAATGTAAAGCTCGATGAAATTCAAGCATTTCACGGCGCATTATTCGCCGCGTTGCTCGCTATTGTTAGCGCCATTGTTGGGCCATTTGGTTTACGAGACAATTTTTAAGATCCTATATACGCTTGTAACTGTAAACCCATCCGCTACTACGTCCTGGGTTACTTTTTACTCTTTGCCTCGAGTCTCAGCCCGTCCATCACTTCCGGATGCCTGATCACATTTAACGTTTGTTTTTTCTTTCGTTCGAAAGCTCTCGCGGTCGCGCGGTTCTATGCCAAAGGAACATCGAAACTTATTACCAGAGCAGGATTACCCTTCTTGTCACGACGCGTTCCTTTTTCTATTTCATACAATATCGCTCTCCTCGTGGCCCGTATTATATCTTGGATAGGTACGCGGATATTTTGCCAACGAGATACATGAATAGGTACACGTTACCTATTCACACCCAGAAAAAAGATCTAGTCATAAGTACTATAATCGTTCATTTGATTATTATTTAGTTACTTAAAAGAAAATTTTCTTTCCATCCAATTTTGGGCGATATTTAATTCCACTATATTTATTTATTTGAATTCCCTGTCATCGAGAAACAGGCGTTGAAGAAAAATTCTATTCGTTGTTACTAAATACCTATTCACCCGTAATCTCATCCGATCATATCTGCAGCTTTGTCAGTACCCCAAAAATCCGCCAGGTGGCTACCTCTCGCACAAGCGAACCTGCCTCTCGACGCCTATATCCTTTCCAAGCTCGTCTATGTTTGATATCCTTATTTTTCAGTATGGATATCTAATACATTGAACATTGCGGCAAAACGCAAGATGGTCGAATCCCCGAAAAGGATTCCCATAAAAAAGGGTCTTTTTTCTTTTCCCTTCTGTTAAAGAAAAGACGAAGCGTTACGAAATTGTAGACTTCATGTGTGTAGCTATACATTCGAAGATTGAAATGGTTAAAAATATATATTGTGTAAATATAAAAAAAAATTATTTCATTTAAATACATATTTGTTCAGTTTGAAATAATATTTATTAATATTAAATAAAAATTCATTAGATCGCAATATATTTTCCTAGTAGGTCATTCAAAAAAAAAAATTTCGTTGACATGAATAGAGTTGTATTAGGCCGGCCTACAACTAAAAAAATTTATTTGGCTTGACTAGGATTTAGTTAAATGTACTAGATCTTTTTTCTGGGTGCATGATACACGATAGACGATCTACACTAGACTCCCGGTTTACTGCCTCCCGGTTTAACGCGTAAATCTCGCGGGCTTGGCTCGATGCGCTCCGTTTGAACAAAAAATTCAGGAGTGTGCGCGTATATTCGAGGAATTCAATGGTGACCTTAATTTTGAACTTGACGGATCACCTTCAAGGTTATTTCAAGGTCAACTTTTTGAAACCCAAATAGCTTAATCGTGGCCCCCAGGCAATTTCCGACTCGAAACACAGGCAATTTGTCACAAAAAACTTTTAACAAATGGACCCACTAATATGGTTAATGTCATTTTTGAGCATGGTCCGTAAGGAATTTTACCATCGCAAATAGCTTAATCGTGGTCTCCAGGCAATTTCCGATTCAAACTCCTCAGACTGTGAACCTTGAAACGACCAAAAAAATTGTTCGTGGAATGGAATGGAATGACCCATCAATTAACTTGTCTCAAAAAACTTTTCGCAAATGGACACAATTTTAGTATCGCAAACAGCTTAATCGTGGTCCCCAGGCAATTTCCGATTCAAAATACAGGCTTCGAACCTTTCAGCGACGAAAAAAAAATTTCCCACAGCTCCGTGCTCGGATCAGCCAAGGTCATTTGCAAATGGATCCGCCAAAATGGTTTTTGTCACTTTTAAGCACGATCCGTATCGTTTTTTTCATCGCAAATAGCTTATTCGTGTTTCCCAAGGAATTTCCGATTCAAAACACACGCTTTGAACCTTCAAAGAACTTTTTCTTAAGAGGAGGCTAAAGGCGACATTCGGACCTCTCTCTCGCTCTCACACGACCCCTATCATCCTTTCTCTCTCGCACTCGCACGAAAAATGTCGGTATTTAGCCTCCTCTTAAGAGGAGGCTAAATACCGACACTAACACCTCGAAATTGCCATCCAAACTTGCTCTTATACAAATGGATGGAATTGAATAAAATTTTAACAACATCATCGGAACAATGGCAGGAATGGAGCTTCACTAAAATTTTTTCGAAAAACAAAAAAAAAATTTACAGATTCACTTACCACCAAGAAACTGTAATTGAAAAACTTAAATTATTAAACTTTTACTGCATTTCGGGTAAAACCAAGAGTGAGGCTCCATGAAGAACGCCATGATACAAATATCGAGACGTTTTCGACATTATTTTATCAAAATGACACGCCGTAAGTTTGGATGGCGCATCAAGAGATAAATATCGATAAATTGTAGTTTTATTGAAAAACGAAATGGCGAAATGTAGTTCACAGACGTGCGAGTGAGGGCAGCACCATGGATTCTGACGATTAACCTATAATATTTAGGGGGCTCGAATGAGTTCGTTGGCATTACCTGTAACTCATTTTAGCCTCTCAATTGACAATTAATTGTTGATTAATTTATTCCCCTCTTAATTGTCAAAATGTAATTAATTTTCATCCACGGTTGTCGGAGAAAGACTGAACAACGATGATACGTCGATAATGTAGGGATCGAATAAAAATGGTATTTAGCCTCCTCTTAAGCAACGCAGACCCTCTGTGAGTCAAGTACCCGAGCAGAAATTTGATCCGGCTAGCCTAATGACGGATAAGGGCCGGATCAGGCATCAGTAAGGATAGCCTGATCAGGATAGCCTGATCACGCACAGATCCCAACCGGATCATATTTTGGTATGCCATACATTGCCAGGCTAGCCTTAAATTATTCATGTTAGGGACAGATCAGGTGGTGGTAAGGACCGGCAAAAAACTTTGGTCCGAATAATGGGGCTAGCCTGATTTTCCCCTGATCCGGGACGGAACAGGAGTCAGTACCATACACACGGTATAAAACTTGCCAGGCTAGCCTTAAATTATTCATGTCAGGGACAGATCAGGTGGTGGTAAGGACCGGCAAAAAAACTTCGGTCCAAATAATGTGGCTAGCCTGATATTTCCCTGATCCGGGACGGAACAGGAGTCAGTACCACGCACACGGTAAAAAATTAAATAATATATATGCGATATCAGATCAAAGAAAGGTTAGCCTGGCATTTACCGGATCGGGGCTGTTGATTTTTTATTTAATGGCAAACGAGCGCCAAAACCTCTTCATGCAAGGTATATAAGTCAGCTAGAAACAAACCCATAAAACAAATTGAAGGAAACGAAGAATTTGAGAATACTTTTTCAAATGTGTACATCACATTTATTTATTGCATTATTACATATTTATAATCGAATTTGTTCGTTTTATTATTAAAACAAAATTTTCTCATGCCTCATATCTTAAATTTCTTAAAACAGGACGTTGTTGAAATTTAATATAGAAGAATGGTATTAATGAATCAGAGATACGCAATATAGCTTTTGTCTAGGTGGGTGGCCGATATCGAAAAGTACCATTTTTTTATGAAATGATTTCAAGCTATATGTTTCAATATTTTGGGTAGCTTTTACCTGCCACATCCAAAATATTGACGAATCACAAGGGTACATAAAAATGGACCTCTTGACACTCAGGACTCTGCCTTGCAGTTTGATTTCATCATCTTGCTCTTTGTAGATGGTATAACCGTGCGCGATCAGGAACGGATAAGGCGCCTGATCAGGTTATAGGAACCGTGCGTGATCAGAACCGGATAAGGCGGGCCTGATCAGGCTAGGAACCGTGCGCGGTCAGAACCGGATAAGGAGCCTGATCCGAAAATGGCTAATTATAGCGTTACTTTCCTGATAGTAGCCTGATATATGTAGCCTGATGTGTACCTGATATGTAACCTGATCAGTGCCAGACGTTGTTGTAAGGCCAGCCTGATGTGGCCCTGATCCCAGCCGGAATTAAATTTCCGCTCGGGTATGGCGGATTTTTGACTGAAGCGCTGCAGCGCTGATAGTAAATCAGTCGCGCGCGTGTAGGACCTTAGTATCAGAAAAAAATTATTAACCAACCTCGTATTGAACAAACAAAGAAAAAAAAGGGAGTAGACACATTGGCGTTATTGAATCACTTCGCTGTACTCATCAGCCAGAGTGAACTTAAAGCGAGTTCTGGCGAGTCAGAGCCTCGTATACATGGAATTACGTAAATGTATACATACATCTAACACTTCAACTAGACGATTAGTGGACGGAGCTATAGCAATGAATTAGAATAATGAAGAAAGACGACACACGGATAAATTCGTCGAGGGTGTGCGTATCAACTTTTTCGGCTTGACGGACGGATGGACGTGCCGACAGCATGAAATTATCTCGTCCTTGTCCCTCTTTTTTCCCGTTAATTACAGGGAGGATACACATAGCACGCCCATGAGTCGCGCCAACCTCTCGAATCCATGTCTGACAAGAGAACGGGAGACCATTTTGTGTTGGAAATTCAATAGACGACGAGAGACGCTCGAGTTCAGGAAACTCGGTCATTTCTCATGTATTTTATATGGGGTGTTCCATCCCAAATCAGACAGTTTGAAAAACTTTTTTTCCTCAATTTTTTTATATTTTTTAGTACCCATCAGAAGACCCATCCTGTTAAATTTTGAGATTTTTTTTATTATTCGTTCAAAATATATTAAATTAACAGAAAAACCGCTCTTTTTTTGGTATTTTGGTCATAACTTCTTTAATAATGGTCCAAATTAAAAGTTTTTTTTTCAAAATTTTTGTTTTTTTATGGCCTTTTCAGAAAAAAATACAACAAAAATATTCGACGTGTTTTTAAATGAGTTTTTTGTGTTTTAAACGTTAAATCGCATTTTTAAAAGTGAGTGTCATTTTTTATTTAAAAAAAAAAATTTTTGCTTCAAACATCTATCTATTCAACCATTTTTAAGACCAGTCCGATCGTGGTATTTCGATAACTACTATTTTTTTTTCGATTTTTGAAAATTAAATTTTTTTGTTTTTATAAATTATTATGAATACGAATTTTTCTTACTGTAATATTTTTTTCAATATTTAGAATTTATTATTGTTCAGAATCAGACTTAACGATTAATTATTAATTTTAAGAACCTGTTAACAATAAAAAAAAAGTGTCAAAATAAATTCTAAATATTGAAAAAAATACTATACAGTAATAAAAATTGGTATTCATAATAATTTATTTAAAAAAAATTTGTTATTTTGAAAAATCGAAAAAAATAGTAGTTATTGAAATCCCATGATCGGACTAGTCTTAAAAATTGTTGAATAGATAGATGTTTAAAACAAAAAATTAAAAAAAAAAATCAAAAATGACACTCACTTTTAAAAACGCGATTTAAAGTTTAAGACTCGAAAAAACTCATTCAAAAACGCGTCGAATATTTTTGTTGTATTTTTTTCTGAAAAGGCTATGAAAAAACAAAAATTTTGAAAAAAACACTTTTAACTTGGACCATTATTAAAGAAGTTATGACCAAAATACCAAAAAAGGAGCGGTTTTTTTGTTAATTTAATATCTTTTTAACGGGTAATCAAAAAAATGTCAAAATTTAACAGGAAGAATCTTTTGATGGGTACTAAAAAAATATAAAAAAATTGAGGAAATTAAAAAAAAAGTGTATCAAACTGTCCGATGTGGGATGGAACGCCCTATATATATACATATACATGGGGCGTTCCACGCCAAATCGGAGACCATTTAGTTTTTGCATCTTCGATTTTTTTGAATTTTTTTTATGTTGTAGTATTGATTGAAAGAGATCTCCATGATTTTTTCAATATTTCTTTCATCGAAAATACGTTTGAAAATAAAAATTTTCGAAAAAAAAATGTCCCATTTGGCCCATTTTTCGCAAAGTTATAAACGTTTGAAGAAAAAAGTAAAGTAATTTTTGAAAAATCGATATTTTGAAAACGGTTCGACAAAAAAAATTGAAAAAAATCATGAACCGAAATCATTTCAACCGATACTGAAACATAAAAAATTTTCAAAAAAATCGGAGATGCTAAAGCTAAGTAGTGTCCGATTTGGCGTGGAACGCCCCATATTCATTTCCATCGCACTCATTTTTTTTCTTAATTTTCTTACGTGGTACGCATATGCCCACCCTGGGCCAAACCCACCGACCGAATTAAAAGCACACAACGTTGAGGCCTCTCAATTTCACTCGACGTGTAAACTACTTGACACGCGTATCCGTTCCACCGCTCGTCGCGATCATATTTTTTTTCCCCCACTCTTCGCGCCTCGCATACTAACACCTCTTAATTATCTCTCGTCTCTATATATCTTCGTCAAATTTTTCTTATTTCCCCTCTCATTTCCTGATTATCGGGCCCACCACCGGGTACGTTTCATTGTGAACAGGTGTGCGATGAAGAACGCGCCTTCAATCATCGCTATGAGAATAAAATTACATTTGTGTTACACGAGAGAATTCGTTTGACTCGAAACTCGGTCGTTAATTAAAATATACATATGAGGCATTCCAAGTCAAATCACGCGGTCATCGGCCTGACCCCTCGGATTTTGATGTCCAAAATTAATTGTGGATTTCGTTTGGCCCAAAATATGACCTTGAATTTTTAGAAATTTCTATTTCATTTTTTAGCCGTTGCCCGAGCTAAGAAATGAGGAAAAACATGAAGAGGGGCCTGTTGCAAATTAATGAAATTTTTTCACGGAAAGTAGGGCCCAAAACGGATATTTTCGTCATCCACTGCGACCCCGATTCTCGGGACCTCGATCTTTGCAACTGCAGCGTAGTGGGAGAAGCGCCAAGCCAATCGCGTCAGGCCGCCGTCAGCCACCAAGCGGCGCAGAGACGGTTCTGTGCAATGTGCGCAACACATGTGCCCACACAATCCCGATCATCGAGGTCGCAGTGTAGTTCGATAATGGGCCAAAAATAATTACCATTTTTTATTTATTTTTAAGGTCTCTTTATTTTTAAGGCCTCTTTATGATATCCCTCAATTTAATGATTTTTTAGCTCGGTCAACCCCTAAAAAATGAAATAAAAATTTCTAAAAATTAGAGGTCATATTTTGGGCCAAACGAAACCCACAATTCATTGGACATCAAAATCCGGGGGGGGGGGGGTCGGAGCGATGACCACGTGATTTGACGTGGAATGCCCCATATGTTCAACACGCCTTGGCAGACACTTTTATTTCTTTTCGGATAGAAAGTCATTTGGCAGAATGGTTTTCACGGTTTATACGTATTTACAAGCTCGTATCCACCTGGCACGTGATTCGGCAAATTATTTCTCTTTCGTTTGTTGTTGAAATGAATTTTTTTTTTCTTTTTTTTTTTTATCTCGAGCACGATTTCCCTCTCGATGTATTCTGTGATGGTCTTTTATTCTCAAATTCTTATGGATAGACCGTGAAAGCAGACGTTAAGGGAGAAAAGCATTCTGTCTCATAATTAATCGGTGCGGTTCCATCTACAAACTACGGGTGGTAAAAAATAATTTTTTTTTGTTTTCTTACTCCAAAGAATACTAATATGCAAGATTCGGCATTGTAATATTTTTTTATGATTTTTGCTTCCGAATGAATAAAATTGGCACCGAGATTTTTTTTCAAGTAGATTGTAAATATTAATCTACGAATTAAGTTCAACCATTTATCTCCCTTCACTTAATTCAAAGGGTTTTTCACCTAAAATGTCACCTAAAAAAAAGTTCCTTACCTAAAATAAGGATTTTGTGCAAAATTACAGTTTTTTTCGATTTTTGCAATTTTTAAATACCAATCGAAAACATGTCAATGTTAATGGAACTTTTTTTTCTTTTTTTTAAATGCCAAACTCTATTTTTAATCTTCGAATCTTCCTTTAAGAAAATTATTTTGTAGCGAAGAGATTATTTTACTATTATGACAAAAATGATTCATAAATGGATTTCCAATGAAAAATTTTGTCCTTTTCATTTTTTTTTTGAATCTGTTGCAGAATTTTGAGACTTTTTTTTTAATGTATAGAACAAAGAGTAAAATCATGTAAATTTTCGTCATAATAGTAGAAAAATCTCTACGCTACAAAATAATTTTTTTAATGGAAGAGTCGATAATTAAAAAGAGAGTTTAGCATTAAAATTTTTTTTAAAAAACAAGTTTATTCAGCAGAAAGACCCCTCGACATCGATGTACAAAGCTGTAATTTGGCACAAAATTATCTTTTCAAGTTAGGAGACCGTTAGAATCGAACTAGAAAGAATGGATATGGGGCAATCCATGCCAAATCGTCCTACCGTCAAATTTTGTAACTCCGATTTAAATGATATTAAGCTATCTTTTTATCCTTACTGCAAAACGTGTCCCTGGTTTTTTTCAAATTTTTCGGTCTAGCCAATCACGAGATACAAATTTTTTCAAATTTTGCTGATTTTTTTTTTCAAATAGCCAGAACTTGGTGAAAATTTGATTTGAAATTTTTTTTTTTAATTTTTGAATTAATTTTCCGAAAATTTTATGTAAAAAATTATTCATAGCTAATTCGACTGATTTTTTTTCATTTTGAAGCTAAAACACGATTCCTAAAGTGCACGATTTTTATAATAGGAAAAATGGCGCGACGTTTGGCAGGGAAAATGCGGGATAAGTCGCTTCAAGATCGTTTACTGTCGAGTAATTTGGGAGCAAAGTTTACTTATCACTGGACGATTAAAAAAAAAAAAGTATAAAATATATAGCAGTAAATACAGAACTAAACTTTACAGCGAAAAGGGCCGATATCTTAAGAGGATTACGACGTGTTTCACATCGTGAGCAAACTCTTTTCGAGCAAGTATAGAAGCAAAATGGCTTCTCCGGTTAATACGAATAGAGCGAGCGAGTGCGATTGGGGAGCGTCTAAGACTTAAGGAGATTAAAAGTTAACCCTGTCGAGTCTGTTGGCGCATATGACCAGAGAGATATAGAGAAAGAAATACCCAAAGTAGATTAGCTTGCACCCTGCGCCGAAGCGAAAGAGGTCTCCGGTATCAAGAGACGCGGCAGCGTCTCTAAAATTACCCAGAGAGACTCTTGGCTGATCCTGTTACATCCTGCCTCGGAATTAAAAATATTGTCATCCCGCGAAGGATTATACCGGCGGATAATATCCCCATGGCTGTCAAACAGAAATGAAATTTTCGTCGAATCTTACTTGACAGCGAGACGACCGGAGGACGTCCGATGACAAATCTCTCGTTTTCGCCTTCGGTCCTCATCGTCCTGTTTTACTTCGAGAAGCTTGTCTAACGGTATGCATAGTCAAAATTTTCGTTCCAAGAACCGATGTATCGCCTTTACTCTGCGAGAATGCGCGTGGTGCGTTACCAAAACCCGTTTTGATCACCCTGCTTATAAACCTTCTAGGGGAGGGTGGGGCAAAACGGCCAGCCTAAAAAATTCGGTCAAAAGTTTTTGGTTTCTTGTCAAATTATCATAAATTTGATGTGTTGCATCATTTTTAAGCTAATCCGCGATACCTGGGGCATAATGGACCACCCTCAAAAATTAGGTCAGAAAGTTTTTGTTTTTCTTCAAATTATGATGAATTTGATGGATTCATAGATCTTAAATGGACCATCAAAAAGAAAAACATTTTTAACATTGAAAACAATTTTTTAAGGGGGAAGGCCACAGTGACTGGTCAAAAAAATCGATTTTTTCCGTTTTTCAAGTATGTATGGGGTATTCCACGCGTAGCGAGACAGGTTTTGGCCGCGTGTCTCAAAATTTTTTGTCGGTTAATATATCGTTTTCTTATAACATATAAAGCTTTTTAACCGGAAAAAAGCGCTCTTTTTAATAAAGCTAATGGAATATAAATCCGATTTGTAAAGAAAAAATTTATAGCCGAAAAACGGGGAAAAACGCGTATTTATTTTTTATCGGCCCTTAAGGTCTACTGAATTTTATCGAAAATTTTTCTGAACCTAGTTCAACACGTGAGAAACGTTCGGTAAAATTTTCAGCTTGCCTTTTTTTCTTGTTCACTGGAAATTAAATGTGTAGTTGCTCCGTAAATAGTCGACGCTTCCTTTCCATCGGAACTCGTTCAAGACAAAACTTATTAATTTTATTGCCAGTGAACACGAAATAGAGGCAAGCTGAAAAATTTACCGTACGTTTCTCCCATGTTGAACAATGTTCAGTAAAATTTTTGATAAAATTCAGTAGATCCTAAGGGCCGAAAAAAAATAAAAACGGTTTTTTCCCAGTTTTTTGGCTGTCATTTTTTTTTTACATATCGGATTAATATTCCATTTGCTTTATTGAAAAGAGAGCATTTTTCCAGTTAAAAAGCACTGGTCCGATTTTAATTCTGCTGTATTGACACTTAAGAGACAATTGAAGGTACGTTAAATATTTTATTTTTTTATTTTTCGATTAGAACTCAACAAAAACCCAGACTCAATTCCATAACTACATGGAAATGTTTTTATATGATATAAGAAGACGTTATATTGATGGTCGAAAAATGTTGAGACCCGGGGAATACCCCATATATTCAAAAATATCCAAACAAATTTTAAACTCAAAATCTCAAAAATTGACTATAAATATAGAGTATAAATATTTAAGGTAAAACTACATTCAGAGTAAACGAATATGCAATGAAAACTTTAAAGGCTTATATCTCAAAACGACTTTTTTTTAACACAGTGGCATCGATTGCTGGAAGACCAATGAACCGATTTAAACCTTTTTTTTTCTTTTTTAATTTTTGTAATCGCATTGACTAAGGTTGTGCGTAGCCGATTTTCAAAATTTTGAAAATTACTATTTTTTAAGATCTTTAGAAAAACAAAACGGTGAAAAAAATAAAAAAATCAGCGCCATTTCGTGAAAAAAATTATTTTAAAAAAATAGCTACGCTTAACGATAGTCATTGTTGTGTAGATTACATTTTTTTTGTGTTTTTGATTTCAGATAATTTTTCATCGCTGTATCGCTGCGATGAGGAGTCATTTTTTTATTGTCATTACGTTCACAGTAATAACTTTGTCAATTTTTAATATTTTTCAATAAAATTGTTTATGAACATAGTTAATTATATACTTAATAAATTGCTTTTTCTCTGATCCTCAAATAATCATCCCTATTTACAAAAAAAGTCAAAAAATCGGCTGTTTTTAGCTTCGTCACAGTGGCGTTCCCCCTTAAGAGGAGGCTAAATACCATTTTTATTCAATCCCTACATTATCGACGTATCATCGTTGTCCAGTCTTTCTCCGACAACCGTGGATGAAAATTAATTACATTTCGACAATTAAGAGAGGGATAAATTAATTAACAATTAATTGTCAATTGAGAGGCTAAAATGAGTTACAGGTAATGCCAACGAACTCATTCGAGCCCCCTAAATATTATAGGTTACTCGTCAGAATCCATGGTGCTGCCCTCACTCGCACGTCTGTGAACTACATTTCGCCATTTCGTTTTTCAATAAATCTAAAATTTATCGATATTTATCTCTTGATGCGCCATTCAAACTTACGGCGTGTCATTTTGATAAAATAATGTCGAAAACGTATCGATATTTGTATCGTGGCGTTCTTCATGGAGCCTCACTCTTGGTTTTACCCGAAATGCAGTAAAAGTTTAATAATTTAAGTTTTTCAATTACAGTTTCTTGGTGGTAAGTGAATCTGTAAATTTTTTTTTTGTTTTTCGAAAAAAATTTAGTGAGGCTCCATTCCTGCCATTGTTCCAATGATGTTGTTAAAATTTTATTCAATTCCATCCATTTGTATAAGAGCAAGTTTGGATGGCAATTTCGAGGTGTTAGTGTCGGTATTCAGCCTCCTCTTAAGATTAAAAAAAAAATTTAAGTTTCGGCAAAATGTCGGTGAATTCGTTCAAGATAGAACGAAAGTAAACTGATTTGATGGTTGAAGGCCACAAAAAGTGTCGGCTTAAGGGGGCCATCGTGCCCCATCCTCTCCTACTCTAACTCCAAGTCTTCTCTCTTCCTCTCTCTCTCTCTCTCTCTGTCTTGCACTGCTTGTTTCTCTTCAACGAGGGATTTTTCACATCCGAATTAGACTCGCGAGCGTTTCTTATTTCGTTCTCGAGGATTATTATTGGGACGAGGAAAAAAAGAAATTTTTAATCCTATTTGGACGTCATCGCTCTAAATTCGCGGGGAGATCGTGAAGGATAGAACTGAGTCGAAGGATTAACGCCACGAACAAACTGACATCCTACGCAATGATAATTAACGAGAGAACGCGTGTCTTGACGAAAATCCTCATCAACGTGATCAACAATAAGACTATCGAAAAGATTATGAATAAAAGATCAGAGGAATCTATCGAATGTTCAATTATTATGTTCTAATGTGTTTAACCTCGAGCCACAAAACGAACCCGGGTTTATAGTTGCGCTGGACCCGAGTCGATTCACAATAATCAATTGAATGAAAGACTCCTTCAAAAACGTGGATCATTATATATTATATTTTATTAAATTTCCAGACAGTAGACGTTAATTGTTTTGGCGTGTAAAAGGCAACGAAGGAACAGAGGAACGAAGTCGCTGAGATATTTTGTATTGAGACAGAGTGAGGAAATTTTAGGTACCAAAATGTTGATGCTTGATATTGTGAAAGCCGGCAAATGGCAGGCGAGCTTCTTTCTATCTCGCATCTGCCGTTTAGCGGTTTCTTTCGACTCTCAATTATTTTTATGTGAACACAATACGGCAAAAAAAAAGTTTCTTATATTTCGTTAGTCATCAATAGTTTATTCTTTTCGCGGAGGTCTACAAACGCTACTGCTATGCTTTTTCGCTACTGACACATCAATGTCGAAGTTTGACAAAATAATGGCGTTAATGCCAAAACATCTTTACGAACTTTTTTTTATATTCATTAGAAGTGTGTTCTAGCACTGATAATGAAAACTAAATGAAGGAATGGCTGCGTCACTAGAATAGCTATAACTCCGCAAATCATTGAAATTTAACAATTTTCTTTCGAGGATATATTCTCAAAAGTCAAAACTTTAGGAATATGCAAAAAAAATGATTTTTTCAAAATTCTAGACCAGAATACCCCTTAAAGCCAAGCTCTGACATTACGGGAATAGCTACTACGTCACTAAAATAGCTATAACTCCGTTATTTATTAGAATTTAGAAATTTCCTGTCAAGGATATATTCTTAAAAGTTAAAACTTTAAGAATATGCAAAAAAAATGATTTTTCAAAAATTCCAGACCAGAATACCCCTTAAAGTTGCGCTCTGACGTTACGGGAATCGCTACTACGTCACTAAAGTAGCTACAACTCCAAAAATTATTGGAATTTAGAAATTTCCTGTCATGCATATATTCTTAAAAGTTAAAACTTTAAGAATATGCAAAAAAAAATGATTTTTTCAAAATTCAAAACCAGAATACCCCCTTAAAGTTACGCTCCGACGTGACGGGTGTATCGCCACTGAAATAGCTATAACTCCGTAAATTATTGTCATTAAAAAAATTCCTTTCAAGGATTAAGGTCGGAACTTCAAGAATATGAGAAAAAAAATTGATTTTTTCAAAATTTTAAACCAGAATACCGCCTTAAAGAGGTTGGAACGCTTCACACTAATTAAACCAATACTAAATTCACTTGACAATGTCTAATCGTGTTCTGCATACCAACATACATCCTTAATAACGACGAATATTAATTATGAATACGCTGCGACCTCGATAATCGGAATCCGTCGCGACCGCCTCTTGCAAGAAGTGGGGTTGCGCACATTGCACAGAACCGTCTCTGCGCCGCTGGTGGCTGACAGCGGCCTGACGCGATTGGCTTGGCGCTTCTCCCACTACGCTGCAATTGCAACGATCGAGGTACCGATTATCGAGGTCGCAGTGTAATTCTAATAAGGTGTATATTTTGCGATATGAGGTGTATAGTGCGAATATGCGATCAGAAAAATGGAATCTCGACGAGAAAATAGCAAAACTGCGAAACAACAAGATTGCTTTTGACGCAGGCTAAGATCGCCAGAAGTCGAAACGATCAAAAAACTTTGCGGCATTATCTTCAATTAAGATTCAAGTAACTTTCTAGATCTAGTCCAGAACGATGCCCACCTTATCTTTGATTTTTGGGAATTTTTAATCTTCTCTAGCACCCCAAAAAATTGAGATAGGTATCGGGATGAATTCTGCACTAGATGCACTAGATCATCGCTCTTTTGATGTCAAAAACGAATCCCCACTCATATTTGAAAAACCGGTGTTACCAGCCCTCGGAATATCGGTTTTTTAACATTCTTAGGAAGTGGTTAAATCGGACCAAAGTACATTTTGATATTATTAAGCATGATCTCTTAGGTAATTTCCGATTCCAATCTAATTTACAGAAGACTAAAGGTATTGCAAATCAATTTCCAGACCAGATGACTTCATGCGAGTCACGCCAATTATGGTCTGATGCTCTTCAGAATTTTCGGATCACGGCGATCAGCTGTTTTCAAACTGACCAAAATTTTTCTTATTACTTTTCTACGACGATCTAATCCACCTCCATTGGGAATATACTTCGAGACGTCTCGGAGTCGAGACGCCTCCCGGTCGATGGCTGATCCATCAAACTTGCATCTGCAGGGTTGACACCACCGTCTGGCGTCTCCAAGGAAGCATCTTCATAACCCATCATTTTATGTATAGGTATATGGATATGCAAAAGGTATGAAAGGCTGGGAAACACTGCAGGATTGACACTGCACGCAGTGTTCGAAGTAGGTGTACCTGGCAGACGTTTAAGTTCCTTGGAGACGATATAATGGCGACGCGGATTATAGATATTGTATTTACGAGGGGAGTAAACAAATAGGGGATAGATTCTTTTGATTTCTCTCTCATATATGGCTTGTTGAACGTGACCGGGGGCCGGGTTAAGGGCGATTCCCCGGACACTGCGCGTCCAACCTCCAATTCGCGGGTGTCCATTGACTTCCGGAACCCGCCTTTGGTGCCGATGCCAAAACACGGCTCATGCTCGTGTCACACGCGGAACAATTCATCCATCTCTCGGACATGATCGATGATGCCCATCCTGGATCATTCCAGCCAGAGCGACAGAGATGGAATGATCGAGTGGGGGAATGTGGACAACGATGAGAGAAAAGATGTCCGAGACACGCGCCTCCACTCTCCACCCAATATTTCGCCCTGCTTCTATTGTCAGGAAGATTCAACCACACGGAAAATGGAAGAGCGAACATTTTCATCGGGAAATCTCAATGTGCTCCCGGGTTTACCTGGGCAAGCCATTGAGAAGGATTCCGGGTGATCGATGCAGATTTTTCAAAAGTAGATTAGTCGGTCTTGTTCCTTATTTTTCCGTCCCGTTTTGAGGGATATCCTCGCTGGATTTTACTTTTTCGTACACAAAAAGATACGTTGCTTTTGTATGGGCGAGGATTTGCCAAAAGTCAAAAAGCGACTTTCCAATATCCGAATTTCTCTCTTTCGTGGCAACATGTCTTCATGAACATGGAAAGACCTTGTAAACGATGGAGAATGGACAATAAATTTCAATTGAGGATCAACTTGTAGAATTGACATTCTGCATGGATTTGTCAAGCTCTTTGTGTGGGATTTTTTTTTTCGAGTACGAGCATGGAGAAGATTAAGAGGGGGGGGAGGAACATGGGCAATGAAAGGTCAACCTCGTGTTCGACCATATTTATAGATATATGCTAGACTGATTCAAGAAAAGCAACTTTTTTCGAAATCCCTTTCATTCGACCGTATTTATAGATATATGCTAGACTGATTCAAAAAAAGCAACTTTTTTTCGAATTAATATTTAGAGGTCTCTCGTCGCGAATTTCTATTTTCCATTTAAATAACACAGGAAAAAAAATTTCGAACTTTGAAATTTTATACCTCGTCTTTAAGTCAATGTACCAAAATGAACGATACATATTCTTGTAGGGAATTAAACGCACTACAAAAAAGATCTCTTATGATTTTTCGAAAAACTCACTCCTTCAAAAGGTATTCAAGGTTAAAGTTAAATGTAGAGTAAATTTTACTTTTTTTTAGTTTCAGGCAAAATGTTAAAACTTATTACTGAATATCGTAAATACTAAAATTGACTAATTGGGACGGTGTTTTCAAAATTTTCGTCTTTAAATGTACTTTCCGAAAATAAATAAAAACAAATTTTAAGACATTAAAATCGCTATATTTAAATTTTTTTTTACTCAAAAAATACTTTGATGAATTCCGACAAAAATGCCGCCCAACATTGAGTGGGCTGACATTTCCTTCTATTTTTTTTCTTTTTTGAAAAAAAAAATCAAAATTTTTTCGAGGATTACCACTTTCAATTTTTTTTTCTCAATTTTTCAAATTTTGAGGTCCTTTATAAATCCTCAAAAATATCCAAAGTGGTATTTTGTGAAATACGCGCAGCTAGGAAATTTTTTTTTTTTTTCAATTGATAAAAAAAAATAAAAGGAAATGTCGACCCACTCCATATTGGGCGGCATTTTTTCCGGAATTGATCAAAGTATTTTTTGAGTGAAAAAAAAATTAAAAATGGCGAACTTCGAGAAAAAGATGATTTTTCTCGAAAAAGCGAAAATTCGCACACATTTTAATATCTTGAAATTTTATTTGTATTTTTTTCGTAAAGTACATTCAAAGACGAAAATTTGGGGGAAAAAAACGTCCCAATTAGTCAATTTTTGAAGAAGTTATAGCTATTTGCAAAACGTTTTTTTTTTGGGTTGGGTAGAAAAATTTGAAAATTTCCTGAAAAATGTTTTTAATGGGGTAGAAAAGGAAAACAAAATTTCAGCCAAATCGAAAGGGGTCAAGTTTAAAGGTGGTTGATTTGACATGGAATGCCCCATATATACTTTGAGAAAAATTTTAAAAAAATCGATTTTTTGGCCCCTCACAATGGCGTTCCTCCTCTTCGGGTGAAAAAAATCACAAAACCGAAAGTAGGAGTCTCGAAAATCATGTTGCAAAATTCTCGTCTCCATTCTTCTTCCAGCCTAATTTTTCCACCCTCGCTCCTCAGCATATGTTTATTCGTTTTATACGCAATATTGAGTACCGATATTTTGGGGCTCCAGCGATAAGGAATAATTTTTCGGAATGAAAATGATTGATGATCGCGAAATACCTCCCAAGAAGTGCACGTTTAGGGGGATGCATTGAAGTACGAAGACTCTGGGGATATGCGGGAAGAGCTCGCACTTTATCCTGGGAAAACTGATGAGAAGAGGGACCCTGAAGACAGGTACACAGTCACATTTTGCCACGGACTGAAACGTCCGCTGAAACGTATATCGCTGAACTCTCGGGGGTAAAATCTGGGGGCGAGAATCCCCCCTGCTCGCGCCCCGTTTGGGTCCATCATCCCCCGGGATATATCCAGGCGTATCCACACACAGGCCATGAAAGACCCACTCGCACACATCCTTTGCTGTTTTCTACAGCGTTTTCTCGTGGAGGCTGATTATTATATCCAGAGAGAAGCGTATCCTTCCTGTGCCACACATTTTAGATTTTAGGGGCAGGAACGAGTACGAACCACGACGACAATATTATTTTTCTATGCGGACAATGAGATCCGCCGATATTTCGTGCGATGCCACCGAGAGGCGTTCTTTCCTCAGCAAGAAACCGTGAAAACGTCATGGACATTTTTGGGCTATAAAAAAAAATACATATATACAATGTACAGAAAGAGATATATTTGCCCTAAGCTCTGTACACTCTGTTTTTTCCATTTGGCATTGATCGAGAGTGATGTATCTTCGTTCATTGAGAAAAAAAAATCTTTCTTATTATTGTAAAACATAAAGAAGCATAAATGGAGACATTGAACGAAGATTCTTAAACACGGATCGTGTCACGTTTCAGATTTTATTCTTCATGCTGACTTCAGTCTCGCGCATTGGAATTTCCTTGTAAGTTGCCATTGGCACATTTCCTTCGTTTTCTAAAAATTTCACCCTCTTTACTTCCTCCTAAAGGAAGCTTTGTTTTTTTTTGCTTCTTCGCAAAAGAATCCTTGGTTTTTCTAAAATCTTGCATGCATCTGAAATCTCGATTTTAGTCTATTCGACTCGAAAGTAGGATAAAAAATAATAAATTCCCCAAGACAGTTTTTTTTTAAAGGAATATTAGCGCCCAACTATTAGCGCCGTCAGTGTCACTTCCGGGAACTAAAAACAGAATGTAAAAACAGAAACATAATTGAAATTCTTACATCATTAATTGAAATTTTTACTGTTAAAAATTACAAAATTACATGATTGGTCAGTTTTACTTAACTTAGAAGTAAAAAAAAATATTATTTCCCAAAATTCAAAAATTCATATTTTAGAAAAAAAAATACTATTCTGAAAATTTCAGAATCTTTCAAGATCAGTACAAGATATTATATTTAAAAAATTGGACCAAGGAGTTGGTGTTGATCGTGGATTTTCACGATTTTAAAAAATTCTCAAAATTCATCATTGAAAAAAAAAAACTTCATAGCCCCAAGACGAACCCCGAAAGATTTTTTCGTAACTATAATACTTTTCGCGATATTCAATAAATAAACTTGAAAAATGCAAAAAATTGTGAAATTTTGAATTTTGCATAACTTTCGAAAAAAAAGTGTTTTATTTTTTTCCTTTGGTAGAACTTCGTTTTTTGATAAATAAAAACTGCTGACCCAATTTCATCGAAGTCGAAAGGGGTCGATTCCAACTATTGGTCGATTTGACCAATGGTTGCCAATTATTGAAATTCACCGAAAAAAATTAGTGTAAAAAAAACCATTTTTACAGCATTAATATTGCATAAAAGAAAACTGTCTTAAGAAATTATTATTTAACACCCTACTTTCGAATTTAAAAAAAAAAAAAAAAAATGCAAGTTCTCTATTGTGTCAGTATATGGTAACGATTTTCTAAAATTTCAAAAAATCCCGTTTAGAAAAATGGACGGTTGTCTGCATGTGTGTGAGCAACTGATCAAGATAAAGTCCGTGTGAAAAAATGTTTTTTTTTTATATCTTCGATCCCAACCGAAACCTTTGATGGAAACCCTCGGGACACGAGTGTTTCGCAGTATCGAAAGAGTTACGAAAAGTCGTAAATATGTTTCTGGGAGATCCAAGCACACAGAGAGAACGGGAGAGAGGTATATATATATATATATATATATGAAGCATTCCACACTATTTCGATCAAAATCTTTTTGCCTTGATGATTTCGATTTTCTTCTAAATTCTTTATATAAAAAAAACACATTGAAAACGAAATTCTCAAATTTTTTCAGAATTTTGTGGTCACGCGTTTTTTGAATTTTTTTTTTTGAGAAAAAAGGGATCACTTTGTAAAATCGGAAAAAATACAAAATAGTCTAATAAAATATAGAAAAATTTTGGGCTTCGTTCCAAAATGGAGATTTAATACTTTATGAGTAAAATTCAAAAAAAATATTTTTTTTTTTTGCAATTTTTTAAATTTTACTCATAGAGTATTAAAATCCCCATTTTGGAACAAAGCCCAAAAATTTTGTTATATTTCATTAGATTATTTTGAATTTTTCAATTTCACAAAGTAGTCCCTTTTAAAAAAAAAAATCCAAAAAAGGGTGACCAAAAAATACTGAAAAAATTTGAGAAATTTTTTTTCGACGTGTTTTTTAATATAAAAAATTTAGAGGAAAATCAAAATCATCAAGGCAAGATTTTGATCGAAATAGCATGGAATGCCTCATATATAAATAAATATAACTGTACACTATATCAATATATAAATATGGGTGTATGAGTAATATACGCGTGAAACACGATGACGATATGTAGTCGTTGAAATAACGCCCCATGTGTGTTAATGCCGCCGAATTTATGGCCAAATTTATGTACGAAGGTATGAGAAACACCTTTACGGAAGTTAGGTAGACGATGCACATTATATATGAGGCACATGTGTATTTTCAAATTCCAACGGTTTGCTACCAGTCAATATCCCAAATACGTCGAACGACTTATTTCTTTCATTCTTAATTATTTGTTTAAACAATATACTAATAACTTTTGGACTATGTTATTATTGATCATTGTTGTTTATGGCACGCCAAATGTTGCTAAATTTCATTTTTGGCTGGAATCTATAGGCTATATCAAATTCGTGGGTTCCCAGGTAGGAAATCAAAAGACTGACGATGGAAGCAAGCTTGTGCGAGCCTTGTTTCACCGAGCCTGAGTGAGACAGACCTGAGCCAGGTGGGTAGGGGTCGAAGAGTCGACTAACCAATATTTCGAACGGCCGAAATCTCGAATTCCACGATTACGAGCGTTCGAATAACGAAGCGCCGAAATCCCGAACGCCAGAAAAGCGAAAGCGGAGAGAGCCGCCCCATGCGTAAGAGAGAGAGAGATGCGCCTCCTCTCTCTCTTACGCATGGGGCGGCTCTCTCGACTTTCTCTTTTCTGGCGATCGGGATTTCGGCGCTTCGTTATTCTAACGCTCGTAGTCGTAAAATTCGAGATTTCGGCCGTTCGAAATATTGGTTAGTCGACTCTTCGACCCCCACCCGTGCATTTTAAGGCTAAAAAATCAAGGCTGGATGCAGGCTTGTTTCAGGTTGTGATAAAATAAAATAATTAGCCTTAAAATTCAACGGCTGAATAAAGCTTGAAATAACCCTGAGTTTAGGCTAAGCAGCCAGTCTTCGTTCTAGGCTGCTCTCAACGGTGCAATGAAACCTGGCCTAGGTCTGCCTCACTCAGGCTCGGTGAAACAAGGCTCGCCCAAGCTTGTTTCCATCGTCAGCCTTTTAGCTGAGTTTAAAATAATATTTTTTCTGTATTTTTATGAAAAAAAAATGTAGCAACAAATGCGAGAATATTTTGATATTGTGTATCTGAATAATATCTGAATAGTATCTTTCAAATAATAAGATAATCAAAATAAAATTTAGTACATATATTCAATATGATATACATACACATGCATATACATAAATTTAAAATATGTTATAAATAATACAAATACATAAATGGTAATAATAACAATATAAATTAAGTAAAAATATTCATTATTATTTAATATTATTATTATTATAACAAATATATTAATAATATTTATTATTATTATTATTATTGTTATTATTATTCATCTGATTCAATATTTGATTTTTTAAAATTAAGTTAAAAGACAAGTTGAACCAAAAAATGGCCTTCGGGTAATGAAAATAAATTCTTAATACTATTTTGGTACGTATTTATTTCTCGGCCTGGGTTCTATAAATATGATATTTACATCAGTATATAAAAAGTAGTCGGTGGTGTAGTGGATAGCGTCCCAGTCTTGGGTCGTTAGTTAGGCTCGATAGGTAGGTAGGTTTCAAAGCCCAGTTTGGTCTCGTACGTATTCTAGGGTCCGCGAATATGCAAGAAAACTAGATCAGTCGGAAAAATCTATGAACTTTCAAATTATCAACTTTTTAATAAATTTAATTCACGTTGAATTTGAGGATATGCGTAAAACGAGGGTCGCGGGTTCAAACCCCACTAGGGGGAAATTTTTATTTTTCTTAAAATTTTTTTTTTTCCGTTACTTGACCCTTAGAAACTATTAATTATGAATATGGAACTGATTTTCATCGTAACAACTGATAAATATATGGAAAAAATAAATAATTCTGCACGGGTCATAAATGCTCGTAAAGGCTTCATTAAGGCTCGTTTCAGGCTTAGTACAGGCTTTTCCACCAGCCTTTGGTCAAGCCTGTGTGCAAGAGCCTGAAACCGCGTTATCATTCGGAGGTTTTCCTAGGCTTAAAATCAGGCTGTTGCTCAGCCTGAATTAAAAAATGTGAGCCTTGTTTCAGGGCTTGGCGAGCCCTTTTTTCATCGTCAATTCCTACCTGGGTTAAACGACGCGCGCGCACCGCGCGTTTTTCCCATTTTTTGCCATAATTTATAAATCATATACCTGGGATATTAGAAATTCGGTGGAGCCATGAATCAATCACTAACGAGCGATAAAGTAAATCGACCTCGACCCTTTCGACCCTCTTTCATTCATGTACACGAGAATAAAAAAAAAAAAAAACAACAAAAACAACCAAACGAAAAAAAAATCTAGAAAAGAGGAAACGGCGGTTTAACACAATGAACGTAAAAAAAGTACCTATACCCCTTTGAAGGTTCGCGAGACCGGGTATATTTTACCTGCGATGAAAAATTACGGTGAAGGTGGAGTATTCACTGCGTTTTTACCCCTCATATATGAACCTTATTACCGTCCAATGGACGGCGCGGGGTTACTATTGAATGTAAGAGTGAAGGTAACCTACCTATAGGTAGGTAGATAAACCTCTTGGTATCCCTAAGCACACACACACACACACACACACACACACACACACACACACACACACACACACACACACACACACACACACACACACACACACACACACACATGCACACACACACACACACGCACACACGCACGCACACACACACACGCACACGCACAATAATATGTGAATGAATGGGTTAAGAAATTGGGATTAAAGGTGGTTCCAATTTTCATGAAAAAAAAAAATTATGAACCGAGAAAAAAATGTTCTAATTCGCGGGGAAATTTGACAAAACGGCAGGGTGAGTTTTTTTTTAAAAAAAAAAAAAAAAAAAGAATCGCAGCTGGTGTGTGCCAACCCTCTCGCCGCACCGTTTCCATTTCGACGTCGTATCGTTACGAGGTGAAAGAAGAAAAAAAGAAAAAACAACGGCGGGCATCATCGTCGTCGAAAAGAGCGAGGATCTCGCGCGCCAAAGGAAGTGATGCTTTTTAACCGGTTACCCGCGCTTGATTACGCGTAATGATCGATTTGATTTAGAGCGAAGCAAAACCCGTATCGCGTTACCACCTTCCCAGGTATATCGGAGGCACCGAGTTACGTGATATATATGTATATACTCACACAGAGTTGTGCACACATATGAAGCTCATGTACCTATATACTTTTTTTCGGGATCGTAAAACACGACGTTCGGACGAAAGGCGACGCGGGGAACCTCTTTCTTGGGCGCTGCTCTGATTTATCGATCAATATATATATATATATGTTGTAAAAAGGCAGAAAAAGATATGCCTCCAATAACAGCGCGTATCGTCCCTATCGTTTATTTTCCTTACATCTCTATTAGCTCGAACTATTCGTAACGTCGATATCTCTTTTATTCGAAATATATCATCACGGACACTCGAAGATTTGTTTTCACTCGTTAAACGTGCCCTCGCGCATACGTAATTAGTTTGAGATGCATTTTTGCCAGGATTCAAGATGTTGCACGACATTGGAATCGTGAAAACTTTTCATTGAGGCAGTATTCTGGTCTAGAATTTAGAAAACAGTACATTACGATATTCTATATCACGAGGTGCAATGTGGATGTTTTCACGTCCGCTTGCGGACGTAAAAGCATCCATTATTGTACTGAGTGACATAAAGTCATTTTATTTTTATTCTTTAAGTTTTGACTTTGAGGAATATATCCTTGACAGAAAATTTTTAGATTCCAATAATTTACGGAGTTACCTACCGGAAGCGAGATGGCCAATGTCGCAAAAAAAAAAATTAGATACACTGAGAGAAAAAATTATGTACTAGAACCAATGAAATAAAGTTTTGAAGGCAAAAAATCATTTTTTTCATTATTTGCCAAAATATATTAAATTGGTTCCCTTATATATTTGTTTGGTTCTTTTTTTTCAGTCAATTTCATAAATTTCTGTTCCAATGAACGAATTTACTTGAATCTAACAATATGTTATCAATTATATGTGATATGTTGTTTGAATCAAGAACACATTTTATCATTCAAAACATGCATGTCTTTTAATGCAGGAAGCAATGAGAAAAAAAATTTGTTGAATCAACAAATTAATTAGTCCGATCAACAGGAAAAATGATTGATTCAATCAGATGCGTGTTTATTAATTGTTGCTAAACATTTTACAAAAAATATATAGCCCTTGTCAAATAATTTAATATGCATAGTTTAGTGACCCCAAAAAGAGATGAATAGAAAAAAAAGACAAATCTGCGCCAATTCTCCGATCTAATTTCTCTGTCCGACCGAGATTCGAACCCTCGACCCTACCTACCATCATACCTATCCTACCTAACTACCTAACACGCTACCTATTACGCTATCGACTCCTACTATGCACTTGAAAAAAGTTAGGAGTCATGAAGATTCGAATATAAGAAAACATTTGAAAAACCAGTTTTTTAATTTTTAACAACTTATGTATACTATTAAAGTATACTATAAAAATATTTCTTTGCTTGAAGGAAATAAAAATTCCATCATTCCAAACAAATATTCTATTGGAATAAAATAATGTGTTATTTATTTTACTACAGTTTCTTTTCAAATAATCACAATCAATTTTATATCTAATAAATATTGAAAAGACTACAGAAATATTTTTAGAAGTAAAATAATGATGAATTTATTGCAAAGAAATAATTTTGTTCGAAAAAAATAATTCAATACTGATGTCGTTTTTCAGATTCAAATAATCTCATGTTTATGATGCGATAAATCTAATTAATCCAATGAATGCAAATTTATTAAAATCTATTTAAATAAATATATTTTTAGAAGTAAAATAATGATGAATTTATTGCAAATTAATAATTTTGTTCGAAAAAAATAATTTCGTATTGTAGTCATTTTTTAGATCCAAATAATCTCAGGTTTATGATGCCATAAATAATTTTCTTCGAAAAAAATAATTTCGTATTGAAGTCGTTTTTTAGATTAAAATAATCATCATTTTAGATTCAAATAATCTAATGTTTATGATGCGATAAATGTAATTAATCTAATCAATACAAATTCAATCAAATCTATTTAAATAAAAATATTTTTTGAAGTCAGATAATAATGACTTTATTGCAAGAAAATAATTTTTTCGAAAAAAATAATTTTGTATTGAATTCGTTTTTTAGATTCAAATAATCTCATGTTTATGATGCGATCAATGTAATTATTCCAATGAATACAAATTTAATCAAATCTATCATGCATTTAATTGTTACTATTAAATAAGAGTTTAATATAATGGAGTAATGGATTCGTGAAAATATGTTTTAAAATGAAGAGTGGTTTTCTTGGTTCAACAAATAAATAATCGAATGAATACTTTCATTAGATAAATAAATTCATGTTCTCAAATTCAGTAATTTTTTCTCTCAGTGATATTAAGGTGATGTGAGAAACGAAGGAAAAATCGTTTTTTCAACTTGAATTTCCAGAAAATAAAGAATTTTTAGCTGGTGTCCATTTTGCCCCAAAATTTTTGTCGACGCGTAATCTTATCGATACAAACGATATGAGCAACGGATTTATACTGTGCGTAGCGTCATAGCTACATTATCTTCTTATGGTGTCCATTTTGCCCCTCCCTCCCCTATATAAAGTTGCCCGTCGCGATGATTATGTTGTTTCTTGTTATTGGCACGGCGGGTTTCCGAATCGTGTTGTCTCCTTCCACCAACGGTGTTTGCGTGCACCGTACATTATAACTATTCACCAAACATACATCTATACTGACATGAGTAACACTCGCGATGTTGTATGTATCGAGTAGCAAAAATCCAGAAGCCTCGTAGCCGCTATCCGCAGGGGGAGATTCTTTCAGTCCGGGTATAAGCGCATATGGCCCAGTATCGGATTACGAGACGTTTGTCATCATCAGAGCACTCATTGTTCCATCGGTGCTCCCGTTAAGGGTGCACGTTTTTGCCCCGATTGCTCTCTCTCTTTCTCTGTGCATTCGCGGACCCATTTTAAGTATAAGGGATGGTGTTTCTAGTTTCAAGTGCGAGGCACCATTTCCAACAATTTTCTGGACAGATTTACCACTCAAACGATTCTTTTCAGCGTTAGTGCACAGAAGTTTATTTTTGGCTATGAATTTTGCATATATACTAGGGTAATTCGGTTTCAGGGCAACTTTTTTTTCTGACCCAACGTGCCCGAAAACCTTTAGATGGTACCTAAAAACGAAGTTTCGTAAAAGGGGGGTGTTGTCAAAAAATATTTAGAGGTCGCGAATCAAAATTGAAGGTTTGATTAACATTGGGGAAAAAAAATTCTCATTATTAGTGTTACCATTCCGCGAATTTGGACATCGCGATATTTTCCTAGTGGGTTCTCATAGGAAATATGATACTCTACAATATACTCTACAAACGTCCTACACGATCTTATAGAAGGTTCAAATGATTGTGTAGGACAATTATCTTGGGCTATAAGTTTGTGTAGGACATTAATTTTGGGCTATAAGTTTGTGTAGCACGATTATGTTGGACTATAAGTTTGTGAAGGACGAATATGTTGGACTATAAGTTTGTGTAGGACGAATATATTGAGCCATAATTTCGTGTAGGACGTTCAAATAATTGTGTAGGACGAATAAGTTGGACTATAAGTTTGTGTAGGACGATCAAATAATGGTGTAGGACGTTTTGTGTAGGACGTTTTGTGTAGGACGTTTTGTGTAGGACGTTTTGTGTAGGACGTTTTGTGTAGGACGTTTTGTGTAGGACGTTTTGTGTAGGACGTTTTGTGTAGGACGTTTTGTGTAGGACGTTTTGTGTAGGACGTTTTGTGTAGGATGTTTTGTGTAGGACGTTTTGTGTAGGACGTTTTGTGTAGGAAGTTTTGTGTAGGACGTTTTGTGTAGGACGTTTTGTGTAGGACGTTTTGTGTAGGACGTTTTGTGTAGGACGTTTTGTGTAGGACGTTTTGTGTAGGACGTTTTGTGTAGGACGTTTTGTGTAGGACGTTTTGTGCAGGACGACCCTTGTGTAGGACGAGAATTGTGTAGGATCGAACCTCACTTGAAAACATCTAATTTCAATTCATTCGTGAAAGAATGTGGAAATATTTGCTAATTGGTGATTTTATAACCCGGTCGTCAATCGATCGCTTGGGCTATTAATTTCGGTTGGAAAAAGCAGTATGCACCCCAAAACAGCTGCGATGCGATCACGATCATAAAATTAAATGGAAAAAGCAACGATAGACAAGAGGAGGAGTGAATTGGTTTGGAGAGCTCGTGGAGACGTTTATCATTGGGTAGGCGCGTCCACAACTGCTGTCGAGATGACCACGCGGGAATAAATATATACCCTTTGGTATAAAATATATATACCCAAGAGATGATGAGATGGGAAACTCTGGAAGAGAAATACAGTCGAAGTTCCCATTTCTTAACCCCCCATTTCTTGACCGTTCCCACATCTTGACCGGGTCTTACCATGGCAACCATTCCCACATCTTGACTTCTCCTATTGGTGGTTGCACCACTCTATAACCCAGTAGTTTGTAGGCGCGTGCGCAAGTGTGCCGAGATCAGAACAGCGCATGCGCGCTTCCACAAGCATGCGCGCTTCCACGAGCATGCGCGTGCTCACACGAGCATGCGCGCTTGTGGCGTACAATATGGCGTCGTATCGAAAGTGGGGACTGTAGGAGAAGTCAAGATGTGGGAATGTCCTACATTCGTCCGGTCAAGAAATGGGGACTTCGACTGTAGGAAGAAGAGAAAAGAATAAAGACGCAGCAGAAAGAGTCGCGCGCGTGGAGTGTTTGGAAATGGTGCGGAATTAATCCCTGAAGTGCAAGCAACGAAGTGAAATGGTGCGTTGGAACCCGAACCTAAAGGGTTTTAGAGGGAAATGTATCCAAGGTGCGGGTAGCTCGGCAGATGCTGGAGAAAGCTGAAGATGCTGATGGTTTCCTGGAGAAGACCGCAACGCGCGGGGGCACGTGAACAAACAATCGAATGAGTAAGGTTGGCTTAGGTTATAGCGGCGCCTTTTTAAAAACCGCGTCCAACTTCGTCATCGAAAACCGCCAAGAGAACATACAAGAGCTCGTGCGAGTCTCGACGATCATCTGCAGGGCAAAATCCTGACGAAGGTTTGTACACGGTATACAAAAACAAATGTATTTGCCGAGGATGGTATCGAAAAACAATTTGGGTTTAGGGAATTAGTTAGCTAAAGGGGATGATCGGTCGCACGCGTGTGACGTCCAATGGACCTCTGGCTCTCCTTTGAATAGCTCCAAAATTCTTCATAAATACTTATTCATGAAGACGAAAAACAAACGTCCCCAGAGATCCCCAGAAATTTGTACAGCCGTCGCATCTTTCCTGAAATTTTTGTCTCGTAATCGGAGATGTTTGGGAGAAGTCATTTTGATGGAATATAACGTTTAATTTGATCTGTGTACATTTTAGACAGTCTGAGGTTTTTAATGATTCATCAGTTACAAAATGGCGGCCGATTCGATATCAAAATAGTGACTGATGAATGAAACACTGATGAAATTAGGGAAGTGACTGGATTCATTTGGAAGGAGAAAAGCGTTTGGAGATGCTGATGACGAATTCGAAATATGGAGGAATTGGGGTTCCAAATATGCTCATTAAACATTTGGTGGTCAAGTTTTGTTTCAGAATATTGTAGGAAAAGATAGAGTTCAAAAAGATCAAAAACTTGCGAAGAAGTGAACCTAACAAAATTTGTATTTATTAATTGGTCTTGAACAATGCAGGAGTGATTAGAACGTTGCATGGTCAATATTTTTTGGAAATATTGAAAGAAAATCAATTCAATTAACCCTTACTTGACACATCGGGGTACAAAACACCCCAGGCCTAAATATCCCTAATTTTAAGTAACTAAATTTTAAAAAATCGGGCCTATAGCGACATCTGTCATTAGTTCAAGGATGCCACTACTTCTTCAAGCTTATAGCATCACTCTAAGACAATAAGTTTTTATGTAGTCGCCGTCTAAAGTCGAGTGGTCCACCCCAGGGGTCAAGTAAGGTCGAGTGCAAAAGTTTTGTGCGAATTTTTTTCCTGTTATATTATTTTACTATTTTTTTCTTGTAGTGCTATATATTAAGCAAACTCAGTTAAATTTTTAGCCATTTTTGTCGAAAAATAAAAAAGTTATGATTTTTTTCGTAAAAGGTGCCATTTTTTCAATTTTTTTGGATATTTAAATTTTTTCATCATATTAAACTTCGACATTTTACTATAAATCCTGTATAAGTAACTTTGGGATGTAACCTCTTAAGAATTTCTAAAAAAATTTGCCAGTTAAAATATTAAATGGTATATTTTTTATAAGAACTTTTGTCGCTGGGGTACAAACGACCCCAGTGTGTCAAGCACGTTATTCTGCAGAAGTGTATCAAGTAAGGGTTAAGGTTATTTCCAAATTAATAAGAAAGTCAGAATTCACGAAATAATTACGATCCTAATGATTGCACTTAAACTTCCCTAATTTTTTTTCCTGAAGGATCAGTGCATCGTACAAAAAAGTAACCAATATATAAAGATGTATGTGTGCTCATCAATGCTTCTATATATGGGACGTTCCATACCAAGTTGACCTGAGTGTGACCTTCGACCTCGCTAATTTCCTTTACGATCATTTATATGATTCCTCCAACTCAAAATAGCATTCAGAATTTTTTTTCAGATTTTTTAAACCAAATTTGAGTACGTTATGATTTTTTGAACATTTTTTTTCGAAAATCTCGAGGGCCCTAATTAAAAAATCGGAAAAAATTCTCAAAAATCCGGTGTCAAAAATGTAAATTTTTGACTATTTTTGGAAATTGTTGGTTAACGATAAAAATATTCAAGCCACTTTTCACGGTAGATCAATTTCTGCATCTATTTTTTTACATTTTCTTCATAAAAACCTAAAATCGAGGTGGAAGGAAAATCCTGGACATAATGAATTTTGGGTAAAAAAATTTTATTTTCCACACCGGATTTTTGAGAATTTTTTCGGATTTTTAAATTACAGCCCTCGTGGTTTTCAAAAAAAAATTTCAAAAAATCATAACGTACTCAAATTTGGTTCTAAAAATCTGAAAAAAATTCTGAATACTATTTTGAGTTGGAAGAATGATATGAAAAATCGTAAACGAAATCAGCGAGGTCGCGGGTCACACTCAGATCGACTTGGTATGGAATGCCCCATATACAGAAGTCGCCTGCGGTTACTTGCGCGCTCAACCACCGTTCGCTGCTAATAAAATAAACAGACTATTATTTCGCGAGCACAACGAGACTCCTCTTAATATGTTGTGCCTAGATTGTGGCTCGTCGGGTGCATAGAAAATGGGACTAAGCGCACTCGGATAATCCCATCGAAGAACAACAACGAGGGGGCAAAAGAGGAAAATATAACGGATCGAAATTTGTTCTCCCTATTACAGAAATCCATATACAGGGTGTCACATAAGTAAAGGAACGGCTGAATATTTCCTCAGCTAAGATAATTTTCCAAAAGGTCAAGGTCATTCTTGTAGTAACTTTTAACGAGAAATTGTTCAACGATGACCATAATTTTGACCTTGAGGATTACCTTCAAGGTTATCTCAAGGTCAACTTTTTTCTCTAATGACAATCCCTTTTTTGACATCGGCGATCGAAAGAGCGGAAAATTTTACGTTCAAATATGTACTTAGGTCATAGATACATTTTGACCTTGAAGGTCCTCTAAAGTCAAACGTAAACAAGGTGTGGGTACCTCTGGAAATTAAAGCTTTTCACATTCTTTTGAAAGGACCAAAGTTATTACCTTCAACAAGGCGCATTCAATAGTGACCTTGAGGATGACCTTTAAGGTAATTTCAAGGTCAACTTTTTTTGTCAAGGTCAAAATTAACATAATTGAATTCCTCGTTAAAAGTTACTACAAGAATGACCTTGAACTTTTGGAAAAATATCTTAGCCGAGGAAATATTCACCCGTCCCGTTACTTGTGTGACACCCTGTATATACATCACGGTATGTTCCAAGCGTTGCCTCCAGGGTTCTGCAGACTACAAAACAGGGGCAACGAATATGCAGATAAATGCATAAGCGAGGTTGGAAAATATTTTTGAAAAAATCGTCAATCCGCATCGATGAAAATTAACAACGATCGTGTAGTGCGCAATCGTTCGTACGATTTTTGCTCCACCTAACGCAAAGATTTCGAGATGTTATTTTAGGCTCTTGGGGGCAAAAAAAAATTTCCGCCATCCCGAACAATGAAAAGTGGATAAACAATGCATTGGCTAAAAAAAAGAAGCGAAGAGGCACCATTTTTTGTAGCATCGACGCAGAATGGAAAAAAAGGCGAGAATCCGCACCTTCTTCTCGTAAATATGTCGGACAACACAATATATTTTCATCGTCCGAGAGCGGCCAAACGAGAATAACAGACCTTTCTCATCTTTGCTATAATTTACCGCTCCGAATTACGCGTGTAATCGTAGAAAAGTACGATGATTCGGTGAAGATGAGAGGGGATGGAATATTACATTTTGAAAAAAAAAAAAAAAGGTAGGTGCTCGATGTTGATTCTTCCTTTGTTATTGACACGCGTTTGCCGACCCGCACAATCGAATGGAATGATGCTGCAGGAATATAATATCATCGGCCCCGCCTTTTTTTTTGTCTCGTCGGTATCACCCAGAAAAAAGATCTAGTCGTAGGTACCATAATCGTTCATTTGATTATTATTTAGTTACTTTAAAGAAAATTTTCTTTCCATCCAATTTTCGGCGATATTTAATTCCACTATATTTATTTATTTAAAATTCCCTGTCATCGAGAAACAGGCGTTGAAGAAAAATTCTATTCATTGTTACTAAATACCTATTCACCCGTAATCTCATCCGATCATATCTGCAGATTCGTCAGTACCCCGAAAATCCGCCAGGTGGCTACCTCTCGCGCAAGCGAACCTGCCTTTCGACGCCTATATCCTTTCCAAGCTCGTCTATGTTTGATATCCTTATTTTTCAGTATGGATATTTAATACATTGACCATTGCGGCAAAACGCAATATGGTCGAATCCCCGAAAAGGATTCCCATTAAAAAGGGTATTTTTTCTTTTCCCTCCTGTCAAAGAAAAGACGAAGCGTTACGAAATTGTAGACTTCATATGTGTAGCTATACATTCAAAGATTGAAATGGTTAAAAATATATATTGTGTAAATATTTAAAAAAAAATTATTTCATTTAAATACATATTTGTTCAGTTTGAAATAATATTTATTAATATTAAATAAAAATTTATTAGATCGCAATATATTTTCCTAGTAGGTCATTAAAAAAAAAAAATTTCGTTGACATGAATAGAGTTGTATTAGGCCGGCCTACAACTAAGAAAATTGATTGGGCTTGACTAGGATTTAGTTAAATGTACTAGATCTTTTTTCTGGGTGTATCGAAGGTAAGCCGAAACGATCCAGCGATTCGGCTTTTTTCATTCGAAAAATAAATATCTCAATTTTATAAAATCCTGAAAATTCAAACTTGCGCCGGAGGAAATGATTTAATGGATTAATAGAACTCTGAGGGATGCCCACATTTTATAGTTACCCCAATTATTAAAATTATAACTTCAACTGCATCATCATTCAGTGATCGATTATGATTATATATTTTTTGGGGTTCCCATGTTTTTTACGGTAACGGGTTCAAAAAATCGATTTTTTTTACATTTTTCGCAAGATAAATATCTTAAGAATATACTGTAAAAATTTCAGACCAAAATTAAAAATATTTTTTAAGTTATATCCAAAAAAAGAGAGCAATT